>VUQR01033528.1:0-14937 GCA_015108515.1 Hemichromis elongatus
GAGCATGGCTTTGAGGTTTTTGTCGTGTTCCTCTTTTGTTTTTCCGAACACAATGATGTCGTCCACGATGCCTGCCACTCCTTCCAGGCCTTCATACGTCTCGTCAATCCTCCTCTGGAACTCATCTTGAGCAGACACAATGCCAAAGGGGAGTCTGAGGAAACGGTATCTACCGAAGATTGTATTGAAAGTAGTCAAAAGGGATGACTCTTCACTTAGCTTGATGGCCCAATAGCCAGAACGTGCTTCGAGGATGCTGAAAAATTTTGCACCTGTAAGCTTGTGTGTCACATCCTCAAGAGTGGGGAGTGGATAGTGTGGTCTCATTATGGCTTTGTTTAGAGGTCTTGGGTCCAGGCACAGCTGGAGTTTAGGTCTTTTCGGGTTCTCGCAGATTACAAGAGCATTGACCCATTTGGTGGGCTCTGTGACTTTTTGGATAATTTTGTCTCTTTCCATATTGTCTAGCTCTGATTTGACCCGATCTCTGAGGGCAAAGGCACTCTTCTTGGTGGGCACACAACTGGTGCGACAGTCAGGTCCACGGTGAAACTGCACTCACCTTGGAATTCCCCAATGCCTTTGAAAACGTCAGAATATTCGCTCATAATGTCTGGTGCTTTGGTGGGCTGCCCTGCTTCCATGCTCTCCGTTACTGCGTACACAGCCTTAATGAGTCCGAGGGCTTTGCATGCTCTGAAGCCTAATATTGGTGAGCCGTTGCAGTCAACAACATGAAATGTCTGTTCTGATTTTCGGTCTTTGTATCTGCAAATCAACTCACAGTGTCCGTTGACTTTGAGTGGGTGGCCCCCATAGCCAAACAGTTTGTCCTTGTCCTCCCTGAGTGGAGTTTGTAGCATTTGGAAAGTGTTGGCTGGTATGATGTTGGCTTGTGCTCCGGTGTCTAACTATGTCGTATGTCTGCAAACGGACTGTCTCCATTATCCTCTGCAGCTATGGTGTCTATGAACAGCTCTGGCTCTGAATCATCAGCTTCTTGTACAGTGTGCACCTCCCTGTGTCCTGTTTTTCTTTCCACGTTGCTCTTGGATCTGCATACTTTTGCAAAGTGGTTGAATTTTTTGCATTTCAGACACTGCTTTCCTTTGGCTGGGCAATCAGTTTGTTTTTCGTGATTCCTCCCACATGCCATGCAGGCTTTGTTTTGGTATCTGGAACTTTCACTTGCTTTGCTGGTTTGCGGTAAGTTTTGTGGTCCTGTGCCTTTGCGACATATGGCATGTACTTCATGGTTGTCGTTAGTCATAGCATTTAGCTGTGACTGTGCTAGCTCATACGAACGGGTCTATGGCTCTCTCTAGCGTAAGAGTCCGCCCTTGGCTAAGTAGCTTCTCTCTGACATGAGGAGAGTTGGTTCCAAAAACTATTCTGTCTCTGACCATTTCTTCGCTCATATCATAATCACAGTCTTTAACGAGGAGTTTTAGCTCTGTGACGAAGTGCTCAAAGGACTCACCGCTGTCTTGTGTTTTTTCATGGAATTTGTATCTGGCGAATATAGGATTAGCTTTCGGTGTGAGGTACGCTTGTGAAGCCGTTGTAATACGTTTGTAGCTTCTTAGCTTCCTCTTCTGTTAGGTTCCACGTATTACTTATATCTCGTCCTTTGTCTCCGATCCACAAGAGTAGGAAGCTGCACTTTTGTTCCTCTGACTTGTCTTTGAGTGGTCCAGAAAACATTAGCTCCACATGCTGTTTGAAGCGGCGCCAGGCGTCGGGTAGGTTGGACGAGTCCCAGTCCATTCTCGGGGCTGGTACACCGTAGGCTTCCATTTTTTTTCCTTCCTTCCTTTTTTTTTTCTTCGAGTGGGTCCGCTGAGGAGTTACTCACTCTGACACCATGTTATGTCTTCACTGCTTATGAAGAAACCACCTCGGAGTCGTCGTACATATTCTTTTATTCCGTATATATGGAACAAGGTATCCACTGTCATCTGCCAAGCTAGCACATGAACACATACCCAGCGTACCTCTTTACTTCCGGTGATTTCAAAATAAAATTTCGAACATTACACAGTGTATTTTTTGAATACAACTATAACAGAATAGCTTTAGTGTTTTGCTTTTTAAGACTTGAGTATAAACTTATACAAAATGCAACAAGATATTAATAAAAAACAATTTTATTGATTATAAAATACAATAGAAGAGTGATCTTCAGCATACACTTCTACTTTGTTCTTCTCTGTCACTCATTAAGTAGTGTATCAATAACTGATTACTGAGTACGTGTAAAAAAATATGACTTAATTTAAAACCACACATGAAGAAGCTGCACCAATCTCATTTAGTTTCCTTTGTTTTAGGTTCCTTTTGTTTTATGAGTATTTTTCAGCCATTGCAACACTGATATTCACATATGAATATATGTTTAAACAGTTAAAAGCATTTTAAACACACAACTTTTTAACATTGTTTTGCTAAATGTCAGTCCACTGACAGTTCAAATTATCAGTTTATAAGAAGTAAAAGAGGAAAAAATTCTAATGGTGTGCAGAGAAAGTTTTACTTTTATCCAAATCAGAGTCACGAACTGTGTGGTCTGTGTTATTCTAGTCACACCTGTGAGTGTAGTTTAGTGATGTTTTACAATTGTAATGATGCTATTATTCATGCCTGTGTATATTTAGGGAAAACCAGTTCTTACAGCACTGATGGGAACACACCCTTAGACATGAACAGAAAGTTATGTGCTTCTGGAGCCAACTCAAGTAGCTGTTAGAGAAATTGGTTTTACCACTTTTATGTTGGTTTAACATTTTTTTTAGCCGAGTAAAATATAAAGATAAAAATGGATGTTACTGCTGCTGGGTTTCAGATTGAATCAGTTATTTTATGGTAAATTTATAAAGGTTCAACATGTGATGAATGTTGAAATGCAAAAACCACATATAGAGAGTGTACACACCAAAAAAAAAATATATTTCTAAAGGCAGAATGTAAAGGGACAATGTTTGACCCTCACATGTTCTTCAGACCATGCAAAGCAAAAATGAGATAATAAATAAAGTGAGACAGAATTAAATATAAAAAAAATCAAAAGATTTTTTCAAATTAATCATGTCGTGACAATTGTGGTTTGTTTCTCTGTGTGTATAGTTTGCATACTAGTGACTGCAGCTTTGGAATTAATCATTAATCAAAAGCCATCCGGCTGAACCCGCTCCCCTCCCCCCCGCGAGGGGGAGAGAGAATCGGCCCCGACCGTCAACATCCCCAGCCCCTGGTACAGCAACAGGGAGACGAGAGTTCAGGAGGTCGCCCCCGGGTCCAGGGGTCACCCACGTATCCAACGTGAGCTCTGGAGCTGGACCGGGGGCCACCCATGTGGCAAGTGGCGGTGCAGAAGGCGTGGTTGTGAGCCGCGGCCCACGGGCAACTGGGCAGGCGTCCCGACCACTGGACAACCCCACACGCCGGTGGAGGTGAGGCCGCGCTGCTCAGCCCACTGACCTCGGGTTGCAGCGGTGCGGACTTCCCCAGCACGGGCACCTCAGTCTCCTCCCGCCACTCCCAGCTGGATCAGCTCCCCGCGCTGCACCTCCGACGCTGCCCCTCCGACGCTGCCCCTCCCAGCTGGAGTAGCTCCCCGTGCCGCGCCTCGGCCTCTTTCGGCTGGAGCAGACCCTCACGCGGCTCCTCCTTCTCCATTGCTCCCAGCTGGAGTGGCTGCACTGGTCCCGGCTGGAGCGGACCCTCACGTGCCTCCTCCACCTCCAGCAATGGCGTGGCTGGATCCTCCCGCGCTCTTCCCGCGCTGACCTCCACCTCGCGCTGGGCAGGTGGCGTGCTCAGCAGTTGCTCCGCGGCCCTCCTTCGGGAAGCAGGGGTGGGCGCCGGCTGCTGCTGGGTGCAAGCCACTCCCGCCCAAGGGGCGGGGATGGGCGCGGTGGCAAGCTGCGTCCGGGTCAGCCGCATCCTCGGGGCTGGCACGGGCGCCAGAACGGTCCTCATCTCCTCCACCCCTGCGCCAACTGTGAACGCCGCTGGGGCTGGCAGCGGTGCTGGCCATACGCAGATAAGGGCCGCCAGATCCCTCATTCGCTGCAGGTGGCGGTCCACCTGCACCTGCAGCTCAAATCAACTCAAATCAGCAGCACAGTCACTTTAAACATATAAACACTTAACCCTTGCCATTTCTATTTATTTATCTATACCCGTTTCCTATATTGTATATTTGGTATTCTTTTGCACAACACAGCTGTCTCTTATTTTGTATTTTTTTCATGTCGCACTGTACAGTTATGTTATTTTATTCTAATTCTACATTTTGTTATTCCTTCTTAGTTAAACTTATCTTTGTTTTCCTTTTCATATTTATTCTTATTTCGTAGTCTTTTATTTAAGGTAACGGGCAGTTGTACAAAGCATTTCACTACATATCGTACTGTGTATGCTTGTGTACGTGACAAATAAAATTTGATTTGATTTGATTTGATTTGATTTGATTTGATTTGCTGGGAAGATTAAGCCACTCTTTAGATGTCACAATAACGCAATTAGTAACTTTTAACAGCCGAAATCAGAACCCAAGCAAATCTTAATAACAGTATTAAAGTATAAAAACAATGGTGTAAAATGCTCTAAGCTTTGATCGGTCGATGTTCATCCTGTTCCCACGCTGTTTTCCTGGCCTTGGACGAATCAAAACACAGAGAACAGAAATCCTGCAGAAGGAAATGATGGTTAAAGAAGATATCAAAAGGCCAAATTCTACAATTATAATGTCCATCAATGTAACACTTCCCCCTGTAACACAAAGCAGCCAAAGACACCCAATGCTGATGTTTCTAATTCTATCTTCTCTTAGACGCAGGTACTTGACTGGGTGAACAACAGCCACGTAGCGCTCCACATAGGTAAGAATGTGGAAGAAACTCTGTCCATACCAGGGGAGACAATAAAGGAAGTTTCCCACTAGCAATATGGCCCAATCTTGCCCGTATATACCACAAAGGGAGAGGAGATGTCCAAGGAAACCTATCTGCTCTATGACGACCAAGTGGTAGGTAAAGCTGTAAGAGTCCTCATCATTGCTGCTGAGGAGGTTGAGCACTTTTGCCACCATTCTTGGAGACCATGATAAAGGATGAGGATGGAGAGAGGCAGAAGAAGGAAGATGTTGCTGAACGTGACAAAGATGATAGAGCCTGGCCTACAGAGCGCACAGTAGAGTTCTAAATTTTTGTAGAATTTGCTGGAGGAAAGGAACGCTGGCAGAAGTGAATCATTTGAATTGGCACAAACAGGCATATTTGGAACTGAAAAACAAAGTGATATTGATTAAAATTAATCTGTCTGCACTAAAACAGAGATTTCTCCATAAAATGTCTTTTGATTTATGTTTTTGTAAGTTTTCTCTTATTGTTTTTAATCTAAGTAAAGGTATTAGTATATTGGCTGTTTTAAATGTTCCAGCATTGTGTAATACCAAATGTGGTGTTATGAACAAGACAACCTATATCATTTCATACAACTTTAATTTTATAAAACCACAATGCACTCATTTTATTTATTTAATGTTTACAGAAAATCAGGTTCAAATCACAACACACTCGACTTCACTCAACACAAATTTGTTTATTTTTTACAGGGGTGATGTTTTATAATAACAGATTAACAGTTAACAAACTAAAACTTTATGTTTAAATTGGATATTAAGACAGATTATTACGATATTTTCCCATGGGATTGGTAAATGCGTGACTTATAAAGGCAATCATTTTTGTAAAGTAAATGTACTTATTACACTAATAAAAGAGGGAAGGAATAATAATACTAATAATAATATTCATAAGCATAGTGTATCTATATATATTTACATGTTCCCTGGCTCCTCCTAGAAGAATGGCACAATCTTGCTAAACCTTTGCATAAACATTGCCTAGAGTACTGTGACTGCCATATTGTGAATATAAGTGTAATGCGCAAACCCCCACGCTACAATAGATCTTGATATTAATTTAGAATATACTGCTGTTAATTTCACAGTTCAGATTTTCCAGATATCATCTATAACATAACTTAAGCTTTGCTTATATAAATTAAGTATGGCAGTGTCCTGTCTAAAATTTGTTGTAATACATTCTTACACATTTGAACCCTTAAGGCCTCCTCTGGCATTTTTTATTTTTTATACACTTGTGGCACAAATTTTTACAGCAAATCTTTCTTTTTAGTAAGATTTTTTGAAATGCAGTGATTCTTACTCTTACAAGGCCTCTATTCTCCATTTATCCTTCTTTAATGGACAAAACATGGCAGTAAAATCCCCATACAACAATATATTTGTTTGTTTGTTTTTCTTAATAATTCATACAATTAACTTGAGCCATTATCAAATATTAATTTTCACAATGTTAAACATTTAAATGCCAGTTTAATATGATTTTAATAGTCAATTTTAAAAATACATAAAAAAAAAATAAGTTGCATAAACATTCAGGGGTTTGAGTCTTGGAAATGTCAAAGATCAGCAGTTAAACTGATATGATTTATTTTTGTATAGTGGTAGACACTCCCTCTCGACACTTTGGCTAAAATTGTATTTTTTACTCACATTGCAAGCATTGAGTCTTTCTCCCTTTGCAATATAAACCATATATTCTGTCATTTTATTTTGAAAAACAGTAATTATATTTGAGATTTGTACTGTATTCTACATCAGCAGATTTATCCGTTCAACAAATTCTCATATTTTTGCCAGTTTAATAGGTAAAAATCCAGAAAATTATTGAATATTTTGACAAGTGCTTATAAGGTGATTAATTGATTTGTGGGAAAAAGCAGAAAATATATTGATGAATGAAGATTTTTGGCAGTTTTAATGTGTGTGTTGTTGCAAAACCAGTTTTACCCCGTTTCTTTTTATTCGCCAGGCCTCCAGAGATGACACCGGGACTCAGTAGATCACTTTTACTAAAACCTTTTATTTAACAAACCATTAATATAAAACTCTAAACTTCCGGAAGGGAGATCAGTCACAGAGCTCAGGAAGGGAAGGGGTTGGCCCTAACTTTATGACACCTTTTCAACCTTTATTGCACAGGGGGATGCCTCCACATTATTCTACTTTTATTTAACACATTTATAAGTCCTAAAAAAGCTAGAAATATTCATCAGTGTTCATTTTTGCCACAAAGGTGTTGAAAGTGTGGTAAATTTGAGAAGGTCACAAGGGTTTGCTGTATTGCACTTCAAAACACTACTGTTTAAAATATTGATATAAATACATAATAAATAAATATTAACCTTTCCACTGTTTGCCTCTGAGATTCCTCACTCTATCTTTCGTCTGTGACTTTGAACATTAGATCTAAATCAAAATCATGTATGTCAGATGCAGCCTCACTCAACCTCTCACTGTCACTTTTTTTATTCAAACATGGGATTCATTTATTTAACCACTAATTTGCACCTATGGGTCACCTGCTGCTTCACCTGTTATTTTGTTAGTCTATTCAGATGAAGAGTGGAAAAAATTCAAATGTTGTGCAGGAAAAAATCAACTCAATCAGACTGAGTTGAGTTGTTAACTACTTGAGGCCTGTACTGCGAAGTAGTGTTTTGCTTTATCCAGGTATCTTTGGTTTTACCCCTGAGTTTTTGTACTATGAAGGCAATTCACTTCTTGCCTGGGTACAACGCCTTGGTAACCTTTGCAGATTAGAGATCGAGAGGTATTAAATCATCACTCACTGACCAATCAAGTCTCCAGAACAGAGAATGAGCGGTGATATCAAGTGGACTCCAAGGGGTATAACAACCACTGCTAGTGAAGCAGACATAAAAAATAGACAGCATTGTGACTTTTGCATAACTGTGAAACTACAAGGAGAAGAAGACCACCGCCAGCTGAGAGTAGACTATTTATTGAGAGTTTGATCTTAAGGTGCTTGACCATCTCACAGGAAACTGGGTGATGCATAGAGACATTTAAACTAAATGACAGAAACAAAAAAGAATAAACAGATGTTTTCAGTGCCGCAAACAAGCAAAGACTGTAAAGTAAAAATGGCAAAAGTGGGAAATTTACAAACGTAAACAAGCCAAAACTCTAATTACAACTCTTTTCCTAAGGTTTAAAAAAATAAACAAATAATGCAACTTCATCTAAGGCCACCTACTTTGATAAATATTATCAATTATCACATACAGGTGTAGGAAACAGTTGCAAGAGTAATATAGCAACAATCTGTCATCGAGCCATGATTTTAAGAAAAGCATGAAGAAAAAAAAAAAATTCTTTTATCAAGTAGTCACCTCAGGATCAGCTCCGTCATCAGTTTTGCCTTAAGCTTTACCACACAGAAAAAAAAAAAATTCCAGTTCAAGGTGAAGACCAAATCATCAGATGTTTAAATTACTATTACTATGTTACAATTCTTTTATTTGTATAATCACATGTTGTTATTTATTTATTGCCTCTCTAAAAAAATAAAAATAAAAAATACATTAAAAAAAATGTGTTCCTGTCACCTTGTATTTTGTTTCATTATGATATTCCTAACATGCACTAATTTGCCTGCTCTGTGCAGAAAAAGAAGTGGCAATACCAGACTGCTAGGTAAGTTAAGCCAATTACTCCATGCCATTATCAGACAATCATTACTTCCAGCTAACACAAATACTACGGACCATACAATAGCCGAAACAAACTTCAACAACAGCGCTCCCAGTATGGCCAAAATAGTGTAGAATGCCCTCTGCTTTGATTGGTCAGCCCTTTCCCTGTTCCCAGTCTGTCCCCCTGGTCCTGGACGAATCAAAGTGCAAAGAACAGAAAGGCTGCAGAAAGTGACAACAATTAAAACTGATATCAAGAAGAACAAATCCAAAACCAAAATGTTCATTATTAGAAGACAATTGAGTGCAAAGGTCAGCAGCCAGATACAGCCATTGTTGATATTTCTGAATTTGTTCACATTTTCTTTTCTTAAGCTTAAGTAGAGAATGGGATGAACAACAGCCAAGTAATGCTCCACACAGGTCAGAAGATGAAAGAAAGTCTCTCCATACCAAGTAAAGGACAAAAGAATGTGCCCCAATAATTTCTTTACATTCTTGCCGTAGATGATGTAGGTACCACAACAGCTGAGGACACAGCCAGAGATACCGATGAGTTCCATGATGACCACGTGGTAGGTGAAGCTGTCAGAGTGACTCATTGATGCTGCCGTGGAGGTGGAGAGCTTTTTCCACCATTCATAGAGACCATGATGGAGAACAAGGATGCAGATAGGGAGGAGGAGGAGAATAGTGACGATGTTGTAGGCATTGTAGATTAAGGAGCTTGGTGGAGAGAGCAAGCAGTCCTTGTCTAAACTGATATTGTTTAAGGAATCATGTTGATAAGGAAAGGATTGGTTGGAGAATGAAGAGTTCCCTGACATATCTGGAACAGAAAAACACAATCAAATGGATACAAATTAATCTCTGATGGTTATCTGTCCACAAAGAATGAATAGTCAACCAGTGTGCTTTTTGTTTTCATTTATAAGTCAAGGTTCCAATCCATCTATCCTCTTCTGCTCAGGGGAAGGCAGGTGTCTCAAGCCACGTCCAACCTTGCCCTGGTAGATTTAAAAACGGTGTTTTCGTCTGAAAACACTCCGCGTCCACACTATGGTTTTCAGTTGTTTTCACAGAGGCTGAAAATGCCTACGTTCCAGTACAGAGCATTCGCAAAATGTAAGACGATTTGACCTGCGTTATTTCCATCTGTTGTTTATTTACTTTTCAGCTCTTTAAAAGGTGGTGGCGAAATGACAAGAAAAAGCACTGAATTTGTCAAATGGAATGATAATGGACCAAGGCAGATGGTGGATTTGAACCCAGGACCTCCTTGCTATGAGGTAACAGTGCTAACTAACACATCATCATGTTCCCCCTCTTGCATAATTCATAGATTCTATTATTCTCAGACACAAACATGTTTTGGGTGATACAATCTGAAATAAACACAAGACTGATAAATACTATTGATTAAATGGACAGAGTTAGCTGTCAGACTGCAGCATCATTTGATTGGAAAGAAATACAATTTTTAGACCATTAATGTAAATGTGCCTGTCTCTAAAGCACTTTGGGTCAGCCTCTGTTGTTAAAATGTACTATAGGCTTTAAATAAAATAAAACAGAATAGACAAATAGTATAGCCCTGTATTGTTGCTGTACATGTACAATGAAATTGTTGGTGTTCCAGACCAATTGCACCAGAATAAATTATAAATAGTAGACAGCACGAATAAATAGAAAAGAATAGCAATAACTATTGTCCAGGGTTGGGAGCCACTGGTCTTTGTAGTTGGTAAGGGCTTGGATGCCCCTCCACACCTGGCAAGGGTTGTTATCTGTGAGGAATGTCTTTCTCTCTTCCTCTTGTAGCCCTCCTTGGCCTGTTTGATGCCATTGTGTAATGGACCACGTCAGACCCGGAGACATGTTTACACTTTCAAACATGCTTTTATTCACACCACTCAGTTGCTGTACACACGTTTACAGAGCTGCAGCTCTCCTGCTGCCGGCTCGACATAACTCACAACAACAACACACCCGGTGCAAACACTTAAGGCCGGTGAGGCATGATTGCAGATGCTGCTCAGGTGGGTCAAATGTACCTGCAGTAGCACCTCAAACCACACCCCGCCACACATTGCTTTAGTTGGATCTCGCAGTTCTGTACAGAGAGATGTTCCTCTGTTCAGAACATGTAACTCAGCTGTTAAACTGAGTCCATACTTCACTCATCATTCAAGGTTATCTGTTAGGAAAAACTTGGTTTTAGTAACTGTAACATTCTCTGCACTGCACTTAATGTAGAAAAAGACAGACAGAGCAAAGGTCTCTAGGTCATGGTTTTCAAAGATGGACCAGTCTGTCAGATCAAAATCTGGCAATGTTTTAATAACCTGGCTGTTTGGAACAGTTTGTCCCCTGAGTAGGGTATAGGCAGGGATGAGGAGCAGATAGAGACAGTCAGATTATCCTAGGTGGGTTAGGAGTTGTAACAGTTGCTGTTGTAGTCCAGTATATGGCCACATGGCAGCGCCTCCTGTCTCATCGCTGGTGTGTCACCCCTTTTTTTTTGTTCTTCTTTCTGTAATGGATTCTTCCGTCTATCCACCTGCACACCTCTGCGGCAGGCTTTATCTCCACTGCACATTGCAGGGTATCACTCTGTAGGTACGCTTGATATACTGTACACACGGCCCAGCGTCTTGTCCCACCGGCAGGACACTTAACATATTGGTGAAATTTGGGGAGTAAAGATTTCAAACATGCGTTATTAACACATAGATTTATATATTTTTCATAGTCCATGTTGGAGGTATATTTTTTGTAATATAAAATATATTTCAAACAGTTCAGTGATTTGTATCAGTCCAATACTAACAGCAGCGCTGGATTGATCCATCTACCTCTATCTTCAGTCGCTCACTTCAAAGTTGACAAAATGTTCATGCCCTCTCGATTCCTTTTTTTTTGCCCATCATCACATGGTTGAATTTCAGTCTCTGGTTGTAACATTGTTGACTTTTTGTACTTCTTTTGATGGCTTTTAATTTATAGCTTCCACTGGGCTATATATATAATATATCCTGTCTCAGCTAATAATCTACCACTCTGAATATTGTCAGGAAAGGAATTAGTGAAGTTGTGGGTTTTTGCATCAAATTTTAAATTCTACCCATAACCTTTCAAGTTGTAAACCTATACAGTGCAAACAGGCTGTATATAAGAATTAGAGACAGAAAGGAGCTTCTTAAACCAAAACATAGTCGTCCTAAATTAGCAACATTTTAGCTTATCCTATAGGATGGATGAGGTTTGGGTAAGGTTGTGTTTGCATATACAAAACACAAAGACACAAAAAAGGGTTAAATTCAGTGATGTGTGATGACCAAGAGTTGTAACATATGCCCTACAAATAAAAGGTGAAGTGATGCTGAGAGACCATTGGAACATATATATATCAAAGCCAGTGACTGATTTAACTTCTTTAACAGATAGATAACCAGATATTCATCCAGTGGGGTAATTTCAATAGATTCAATAGATTTTTTTCATTATTATTTTAATTGTAAATAAAACTTAAAATGTCTATTCATGGTGTCACTAATTTAAAACAACAATAGAAGAAGGTAAGAATATCTACCTTATGAGCGTTTAGTTTGGAGCTTTCTTCATTTAAGTGTTGTCACTGTGAACTGATTGTCTTGCAAATGTGGCACACTGGCTGTAAACTGCACCCTCAATTCACCTTTGTGTCATGGCCCCGGTGCCTCTCCGGCTAGCCCATTTGTATTTGTTGTTTGTCACTTTCCCTTCCTTCTTCGCCTCGCTCTCCTCTCTCTCTCTCTGCCTGGGCGGAGCTCAGAGTGGGCTCCCAACCTTGGCCGCATATCCTGCAGCTGATCATCGGTGATTCAGATGGGTTCCAGCCCTACTTAAGACAGAGGCTCTGAGTTGCTCGTCGCTGGATTATTGAGTAACCTAAGTTAGTATTGCCGGCTCGCTCATAGTTCGTTGTCCTGTGCTGACTTTAACTAATAGATGTTTGTAAATAGGTTCCCCACGCCGTGTTTCCTGAACCCCTCACTTGTACATAGTTCACTTGGCTGCTAGAACGTTTTCCTCAGTCTGCGCCTGAGTCCGTTACCACCACCTGACACTTTGTCCTCCTCTGTCTTCAATTCAAATATTTCTTATTTGCTTAATTAAAAAAAATAACATGACAATGCTAAGTAAAAATCCAAAAACACACACACAAAGAACATCTGAGAATTGCGTATCATTAGCATCTCTTTCTCTTCTGTATGTTGATCTCAGGGATTCACTTCAATTATTCCTTTGATTTTATACAGCAGTCTTTATATGAAATACATTTTGGCATATAAATATTTGTCTATGCAAATCAAAGTCACTAAACAAATGTTCTCTCTGTATGTGTGCATGCTTAGGTGATTTTAATAGGATGGCTGGAGGTGAAGTATGATTATCAGTAATATTAACACTATAATTTTGTATTTATTTCACTTTCTGGAATTTTATTTTGTGTTAATATTCATTTTCATTTTTCATGTGTCCTGCTTTCCTTGATTGATTAGAATTGGAGTTTTTCTTGTTCAGTGGAAGAGTGAATTTTAGGTATTGTCAGAGGTTCTCTGACACAAAAATATGTTTGGTTATAAAGCAGTAAGTCAAATTTAGAAACTGGAAGATTTTACCAGCTAAATTCTTTACATTTTATAGTGCACCTAAATTTATTAAGTGGAAAACTTAAAAGGGTGCTGAAATACTATCTTCATGTCCTATGATGCAACTTAAGCATTACTTGTCTGGTGTTAGAGCAACTGGTTGGTAGTTGTTGAGGCTGCTAATGTTGGTCCGCTTTGGCAGTGGGACAATTGTGGTCAACTTTAGGCACAGTGGGATGCAGGACTGGGATACTGAAGCATAGAAAATGTTA
Source organism: Hemichromis elongatus (assembly GCA_015108515.1). Classification (NCBI taxonomy): domain Eukaryota; kingdom Metazoa; phylum Chordata; class Actinopteri; order Cichliformes; family Cichlidae; genus Hemichromis; species Hemichromis elongatus. The sequence goes on from VUQR01033528.1 coordinate 13,496, forward strand.
GTGAAGACCCCAGCAAGCTGATGTGCACATTCTTTTAGAACCCTTCTGGTCACCCCATCCAGACTGGTGACCTTCCTGGGGTTCACTGCCCTCAGTGTGTGAATAAAATCATACTCCTGCACTACTAGGCTTGAGGTTCTGCTGCCATCTGATGTTTTAGCTGCTGCTGCCTCTGGTCCCTTCACCTCAAAGCATGCAAAGAAGGGGTTCAGCTCCTCCCCAAGTGCTGTGTTGCCCTCATTAATGTGGTATTGCCAGGTTTGTAGTTGGTTAAGTGCTGAACTCCCTGCCATAACTGACGTGAGTTGTTGTTGCTAAAGTGGTCTTTAATCCTCTTGTACACTGCCTTGGCCTCTCTGATACCTCTTTTCAGCTCAAATCTGGCTGCACTGTAATGCATACCTTCACTGGATCTGAAAGCAGCGTCACGTTGCTTCTGCAGGACCTGGACCTCTTTAGTCATCCAAGGTTCCTGGTTGGAATACACCCAGAGACGTCTGTCCACAGTGACACTGTTGAAACAGAAGTTAATATATGAGAGCACTAGTGTTATGTGCTCTTTAGGGTCCTAGTGTTCAGAAACACTCCAGTCTATGTTTTCAAAACAGTCCTGCAGCTGATGTGATGCACCTTCTGGCCAGGTTTTCGCAGTCTTTCTGGCTGGGGGTGGGGGGGCTGTTTCCTCCTAACAGGGCGGCATGCAGGGATAAGCAGCATGGACATGTAGTCTGACAAAACTAGATGTGGGAATGGCGTTGCTCTGTAGCCTTTTTTGGATGTTGCTGTTGGCTTTATCAAGTGTGTGTGTGTGTCCCCCCTTGTTGCACAGTTAATATGCTGTTCAAATCTGAGGAACACTGACCTTAAGTCAGCATAGTTGAAGTCCCAAACTATAATGTGCACTGAATCACGATGGGAGTTCTGATGGCTGCTTATTGTGTTGTGCAGCCCCTTAGCATTAGCATCTGATAGTACATACATGGCCGTTACCATGAAGACAGTAAACTTGCAAGGTATGTAGACAGGTCTGCATTTCACGATCAAATATTCCAAATCTAGGGAACAGTATCTGTCTACAGTTTTTGTGTGTACACACCTGTTGACTGCAATCCGTAATCTGTATTCGTTGATTTTCTTGGTTATGGAGCTGATGTTGGAGGGGAAAATATCTGGTCATGGTGGCTTAAATGGTTCTTTCTTTAGATGTGCTGGTGAGCACACCCTGCAGCCACGCTTTTTCCTCCTTTGTTTACATTTCCTCTATGGCTTGCCGCTGGGAAAAACCAAACACGGAGATCCTGGAGTTCCTATTATGTCCTCCGGAATGCCATGGAAATGGTGATAGTATGACATAATGTCACTTGCACAGCGTAATCCCAAACTCAGAAGGTTCTGATGACTGTAAGTAGACTCTACTCAATGTACAATAGTAAAAACACACA
>VUQR01033568.1:0-10715 GCA_015108515.1 Hemichromis elongatus
CCCTGCCCTGCGCCCCCCCCCCCCCCCCCGTATTAATCCTTAAATCAAGAACTATTGATAACCTATATTTCTGTTATAGTAAATAAACCTTTGTTAAAACTTGATCTCTGCCCCGCTCTGGGTTTTCTGCACGTGGGTTTGATTTTTGGTAATTGGCCACCGGCCATTTTGTGACACCGATGGCCTCCGTCGCCCTATGTGCATAATAAATTCTGAAACTGTGGCTAATTTTTCTGTAGCCTTCCTTAATACTGCACTCATTATTACAGATTGTCCCACACCTCATACAGTTGATGACTTTGCTAATTCTTTGCTATCTACATGCTCCCCTATCCTCGATGTTGTAGCATCTATTCACATGAAATGTCCTCGAACCGATCCCCAATGTTGGTTAAACGACTCTACACGTGCCCTATGACATGTATGTCGCTGAGAGGAGGTGGAAAAAAGATAAGCCCCAGGTATCCTTTAATATCTTATGTTCCAGCCACTTGAAGTTTTAAAACGCTGCTAAAATGGCTGAAGCAGCATTCTTTTCTAAAATTATTGAGACTAATGGCCATAATCCTCGAGCTCTGTTTAAAATCTTTAGTTCAGTGGTCAAGCCCTGTCATGAAATGCCGATGTTGTCTTCTCCCGCTCTTGGGGAACAATTTCTAAATTACTTCACAGATAAAATGTTATCTCTTAAGTTTTTACACCCTTTAGTTGTGAGCCCTGCTTCCACCCCAGTATGTTTGTCAACCTTTCATTAGTTTGAGCCGGTGTCACTCACTGCCCCCCAGCAAATAGTTGATCAACTGAAAAATACGAATTCCGTACATGATAGTCTCCCATCACGCATTATCAAGGATGGTTTTGATGCAATTGGGCCCAGTATTTTAACTCTCATGAATTCATCATTGCTTTCTGGCCATGTTCCGCCTGCCTTTAAACACGCTGTAGTCCACCCTTTTTTAAAAAAAAAAAAAGAGGAGCCTCGGTCATAATGACTTTGTGAACTACAGGCCGATCTCCAAACTCCCGTTCCTGTCCAAAATTTTGGAGAAAATAGTTCTCTCGCAACTCCAGGCCTATCTGGATGCGAACAATATGACTGATAAATTTTAGTCTGGATTTAAACCATGTCATAGCACTGAAACAGCTCCGCTGAGAGTCCTTAATGATCTTCTCCTAATTACTAATCCAGGTTGTTTTGCAGTCTTAGTCTTACTTGACTTGTCTGCAGCCTTTGATATGGTGGACCATAATATTCTACTAACCAGGTTAGAACACACAGTTAGCATTAGAGGTGATGCCCTTTAAATCATATCTTTCAAACAGATCTTCCTCTGTCACTCTGGGTACCTACTCTTCCTTTACTGCTTCCTTCTGCTATGGTGTGCCCTAAGGCTCTGTGTTAGGCCCAATGTTATTCTCAGTCGATGATGTTCCCCATTTATTGCACTGCTTCTTAGAGTGCATGAGAGAAGTCAAGGAATGGCTTTTGGGCAACTCTCTTATCTTAAATGAAAAGAAAACTGAAATTGTGGTGTTTGACTGTCATTTCCTCCGGGGCCAACTAGCTGATACTTTTGGATCCCTCGCCACTTTTCTCTCTGACAGTGTTAGTAATCTAGGTGTGCTGCTGGACAGCTCTTTCAAATTTGACAAACCTCTGAAGTCAAATCTATTTTACACAACTGCATCTTATTTTGAAAGCTAAGCATTACGTACCACATAAGGATCTTATGATCTTATTCATGCCTTGTGACCTCCAGTTTGGATTACTGTAATTCACTTTACTTTTGTTTCCATGCTGCTCTGTTCCATAGATCACAACTTGTCCAAGATGCTGCGGCACGCCTTTTGACTGCTACCAGAAGGTTTACCTCTATCACTCCTTGCTGATTTGCACTGGTTTCCCATCAAATACCGCACTGAATTTAAAATGTTGCTCCTCATCTTCAAAATGATAAATAATACAGTACCTAGCTGTTAGGAGACCTGGGTCATCGACCCAGAGTTTTGAGTTTTTTTATTGTTGAACTTTGAGTTTGCCATTATTTATCATTCCTTGTTTTTTGGTTTCTTTGTTAGTGTTCTGGTTTCTGTCTGTGTTTCTTAGTTCCTTAGTAGTTGTCTCTGCTGTCTACTGTATCCATTTGTCAAGTCTGCATCTCTGTGTTATGTTTCCTATTTTACTTTGAAGGTCATTGTCTTATGTTAATGTGTCTAGTTTCGCTTCCTTTGTCTCGTCAGCCCTAATTTGTCCCAGCGGTGTTTCCCTCCTGTGACCCATTCCCTTGTTCTCTTTGTATATTTAAGCCTTGTGTTTCTCTGTGTCAGGGTCGTATCTACTGTTATCATGTTGTGTGTTCTGCCTGTCAGTCTGTTTGGTATTTGTAGTTTTCAGTTTAGCTTTTGGTTTGTTTTACAATAAATCTAAGTTTGTTTGACTTCTGTCTCCGTGAGTCTCACTCTGGGTCCTCCATTTCATCACTCCTGCCTGCACACAGCCCTCACATAACACTGGCTACCTTGTCGAACTTCTTAGACCACCCTTTGGAGAGCCCTCAGATCATCCGACCAATTACTTTTGGTACAGCCTAGATCTCGACTTAAGACTAGAGGTGACCGTGCGTTTGCCCAGGCCGCACCTTACCTGTGGAACAACCTTCCCATTGACTAACCTTGTATTGTGGATTATCTCAGTTTCTGAAGTTTGGTCCATTTACAGCATCCTGCCATGCGATTGCATTTGTCCCTAACCATCGGGAACCCTCTTATCGAGTGGAAAAAAGTTAGAATTCATCCTCCAGCTTAACTGTGGTTATTGTTATGCTAACATAGCTCTGTTGCTAGCGATCACGTAGCACATCATTATATACCAGCAAGTCCAAGTTCAGTAACCCTACAAACATCACTACTGTTTAGTTTTCTGTCTTCATTTATGTTGGAAGTGATAGCAGAGCTGTACGTTTTATTTTTTCAGAAATCTCTCAGTCAGAACATGGTATATCATGTTTAGGTGGAAACTAGTGAGCTAACTTCCTGCTAAATTCTAACTGTGATAAATTTAATAAATTCTGTTTTCATGGATGCCTGAATGTTAAGCTTATTTGTTACACCTGGTAGAGCAGCAATACTGATCATTTTATTACAGATGAAAGAATTTAGACAGTTTTTAACTCTCAGTGATGCCGCAGTATTCGTTTGACTTTGGGACCTGAAGCAGAGTTTGGACCCTTACTATGGCTCTTGACCTACGGTAGCCATAATGCTCCAACAATCAGTCAAGGGGTGCGATTGATTGCCAAAGTTGTATTTTTAAGGTTAAGAAAATTTAAGGATTTTAAGTGTGCCTTATAGTGCAGAAAATACAGTAGGTCAACGGACCCCAAACTTTTTTGCGCAACAGACCGGTTTATGTCAGAAAATATTTTCACGGACTGGCCTTTAAGGTGTTGCAGATAAATCCAACAAATTAAATCCAGTACTAGTACCAAAAAAAAGAGAAAATTATATTATATATTATATATAATATTCATAAAAGAGGGGATAAATATGATAAAAACGATAAAAAAAATAATGATAAAAACCGTGAAAACCATAAATTTCACACCTGAGCCTCAACTCTCACAGCCCGGTACCAAACAACTCCCAGACCGGCCCGGGGTTTAGGGACTGCTGTGGTAGGTCATTTCCAGGATTGTTGACCCACTGAGAGAGGCATCATTTCAGAAACAACAGAATGACTGAAACACATTGCGGGAATCAAGCAGGACTCGTGATCTTCATCAGCTCCTCCCTCACAGGGAAATCTTCATAGGCTCCATCGTAGGCCTCCCCTCAGAAGATAGATAAACCCAGCATTTTATGAACAGTGTAATGGAGACCTTTGCTTTGTGTAATGTTAGAAGTACTCAGATAATCCTCAGAGGCTTTGGACCTTTACATAAAGATATTATATTAATTCTGTAGAAAGTTATATATTTAAATATATATTATCCTCTCTAGTTACTCTGATATGAATCATTCTGAATTATTTTATGGTAAAGAACACAGTATTAGCAAAAAACAGTGTGATAGAATTCCAGATTAGAAGTTACTAGGTCAACATACAAGTGACATCCTTTCACCTTCATCAGGTTTAATTTTTTTTGTGTCAGAGAAAACATCATCTCCTCTTCATGCAGCTAAGTAAAATTTAGTGTTTAAAGTCTTTAACTTTATCAATAAAACGGCTGCAGCTTTCACTGACATAGATGTGGCCACTGGCCAGAGACAGATGAAGAAAGAAAAACAGAGGGGAAGGGGAACAGTAATAGAAGACACTGATGAAATCCATTTGATCACCTGTTAAAAGAAGAAAAAAGAAAACAAACAACAAGAGAACAACACAATACAGAGATTAAAGCAACAACCTAGATATGTGTAAGTAGCAATAAATACTAAATATTGAAAGCTTTTGAGCAGCACTCAAGACCGACAGCATCTGCCACCAGCAGGTAGTGTGGTGGGTGAAGCTAATAATAACGGAACAGGCCTCCGCACTTGGGGGGGGCCTGAGATGTTTCACAGAGGTTGAGGTGGAGACTCGACCTGATACATAGACAAACTGGCACATACAGACACAAGCATACATTCCCACCTTCATGCACATAAATACAAATGCTTAGCACTCGCCCATGAGTGGAGCAGTCAGGTTTGCTTAGTGCCAGAGCGGTCATGTCAACAGGGGAATCTGGGTGTTTCTCTGTGAATTTCACTTACATTACTCTTTAATTTAAAAAAAAGTAATCGGATGAATCTCTGCCCAGCAGTCATTCATCTTGCAGCAACTGGTAACAGCAGCAAACCTGCCTTATCCTCCAAACCCTTTAGTATTTAACCCTGTGTGTGTGTCTTCTGAGAATGACTAGGTTTAGTATATAGTATTGTAGATAGTTGTGTCCATTTGCAGGAGGGTTGAACTGCCTATTGATTTTTGTATGAGGGTAGTGCTTGTCTGTTGCTTGTGTTTGTTTTCATGTATGGTTTAGATAGCACTTCTTTTGAATAGCTTGTTTTGCTTTTTGTTTTGACCTTGGTTCACTCTGAAGTTTATGCTTTTGGTTTTGGTATGAATGGTGTACTAATCAACCTCACCTCTATCTATGGTGTGAACACTTTTTAAACTCATATGTTGCTCTACCGTGCCCCTACACTGGGGAGTAACATAATGTAGGGCTTTATTTTTTTTTTTTTTTTTTTTTACTGCCATGCTGGGTTTTCTTGTGTATCAAACTTTGACCGTTGAGCTACTATTGTGTTTCCATAGCTTGAATGTGTTAATATGCTTTTGTTTTGTATGATTTGGCATTTTCATGTGGCCACAGTTGGTCCTTGTTGGTTGGTCCAGATGCTTGTAAGTTTCCATTACATTTTATAATCTTACCTATTTTAATTGTGATGCATGTGTAGTGTGAGTATACTGAGTTACTATTTCAGCTGTGTGATTATTACTCATTTGTATAACTGTTTGTGTGCTAGCAACTAGATATAAGATATTGATTACTGAATTGCTATGAGCAATAATGATAGCTTACTGAAGGTGATGTTTATGTTTAATTTAGGCAGCCTTGAGATTTATGTTGTTGCTGGTTGTCATTAAAACTAAGTCTCAATAAGTTTATTATGTATGCTAAGTAAATGAGAGGGTAATTATCTGAGAGACAAAAAATTGATAAAGAATACCATGTGTAAGAAACTCAAAGTAACATGGCATTGTAAACTGGAGATGCAGATCGAAGTAAAGAAGAATCTGAGTTGAAATCATTTTCTTCTTCTCATTCTGTTCACTGTCTGTCAAACTAGATAATCTAAGCCAAGCTCACATTTAGTGAGGACAGAACAACTATAATTTCCTTATGTGTCATGTCTTTCCTTATATAGGTAAGTAGACTGTAGTGAACGGGATTTATGAAGAGTTTATGTATTAAATAAAGGAATAATGCATTTACAAGTGTCTTTTTGCTTCTGCATCTTTTATGACTCCACCCAGTAGTTTTTGGCCACTAAAAATATCTTTGCAATACTATTAGATCTGTTGCTTATTTCTGCTGCTCTCATGACCAGAGTGCTTTTAAAGGACATTTTAATGTTAGTGACTATTTTTAGTCTGTTAAATAAAGGATATGTAAAAGTAACTTTGCCAAAAACTGACTGCAGCTTCTATATTGTGACATGAAAAGTGTTTTTGGCTCAAAATTGCTTAATATCATTCATGAAGATATGTTTGGTATATGTTTCATAGATCATAGTCCAACAAGTCACAATAGTTTTAAATACCGAAAATCCTTTTTGTCACAGGCTGGGTCTCTGACCCAGCGCTTGGTAGTTATTGAAGTTTTCATGTTAGGTTAGTTTTAAGTTGTGTGTTATTCTTATTTAGGGTTTAGTGGAGGTTTAGGTTAACATTATTTATTATCTGTCTCCTTGGTTTTTGTGTTTCGTTCCTTGACTAGTCCATCATCTGTTCTACGTTTGTTAAGATGGTGTTGTTGTGTCTGAGTCTCCATGTTTCCTGTTTTATTTTTAAAAGGGTCTTGTCTGTGGCCCAGAGTCTTCTGTTCTGTATTGCTAATCTTTGATTTCTTGATGTATCTTTGTTATTCTTACGTTTTGGTCTTGTGTATCCACTCTGGTGTAGTCAGGTCTCTGTGTTAAGCCTGCGTCTTTGAGTCTGTGTCTTTGTGTGTTCTCTCCGTCTGTCCATGGTGTCACTGTGTCTTCTTTGTGAGTCTGTTAAGTTCAGTGTCTTGTTTGGTTCTCTGTGTGTGTGGAAGTTTCCTGTTTTATTCTGAAGGTCTTTGTCTCATGTGAGTGAGTTCAGTTTCCCCTGTCTCGTCAGCTCTGATTTCTCCCAGGTGTGTTCCCCTCCTGTCTCCTATCCCTTGATTGCTGTTGTGTGTATTTAAGCCCTGTGTGTTCTACTGCCTGTTGCTGGTTCATCTGCAATAACACCCTCTGTCATCCTGAGTTGTTTTCCTGCGTCATTCTCTGTGTCTCCCGGCATCTTTGTTTCAAGGTGTGTTTTTCTTAGTTTTCCCAGTTTAGGTTTTCTGTTCTGTTTTCGCCACCCTTGCCTTTGTTGTATCTCCAACACTCACTCGCCATCAATAAAGCTCCCTCACTTCAGTCATGCCTGCGTCTTAAATGCTCTACACGGTTTGCCCTGCGAATCGTCACAGTACGAACCAGCCATGTCGGACCCAGCGACACATATCAGTGAGGTAATCCAGGCGGTGGAGTCATTATGCTACCAGTGGTGGCAGAGCTCTGAAAAGGAGGAAAAGGAGGAGATCCTTTGCGCGTTGCAGGGAAGTGTCGAGGTTTTTCCCTGGTTATGGGAAGCGCTACCCCCTCTGATCCCACACTACCTTTGCACCATCCTCCAACCCTGCCCACCTCAGCATCAGCGGCCCAGTACACGGGCCGTATCACCACAGCCCCGCGGCCGCATAGCTTCTCCCACCGCCAGCTGTCAGCGTGTGAGTTGGCTCGCTGAGGTTCGCCACTGCACCACACCCTTCTGCGCCGGTACCGCCCCTCAGCTCACCAGCTTCCACTCCACCATCACAGGTCAGCTGTAGCCACTCACCCTCATTTGGACTTCTCCTCTCCAGCCTCATTTCTGGCGAGGGTGTGGTCGGAGGAAGAGAAGCCGGATGTCACAACTTGCCAGGTATCTCTCACGACCGCTTTCAGGAAGAAACACTGCTCACTCCACCGACGCCCCTCACCACAGTCGGACCCCGGGATTTTCGAACAGCCGGCTGTGGTGAGTACAAGGGACAATATTACTAGTTTGAACTGTGGGACTGTTTATTCAGGTGTTGTTTTTCATACAGCAAAGGACAAAGACTGCTTATCGCCTGTTCAGTCTCCTGCTCAGCTGTCATTAGCTCAGTTAGCTGCCCAGCAACCCTCAGCTCATTTAGCTGCCCAGCAATCTTCAGCTCAGTTAGCTGCCCAGCAATCTTCACCTCAGTCTCCCGCAGCCCTGCTCCCTGTAGCTCAGTCTCCAGCAGCCCCGCAGTCGCCTTTTGTTCAGCCTCCTGCAGCCCCACAGTCGCCTTTTGTTCAGCCTCCTGCAGCCCCGCTGCCGCCTTTAGTTCAGCTGTCTCCTGTCTCCGCTGGAGGGTCTGTGGGGCCTCTTCAGCCTGTAGCGCCACCATCTTCTGCACCATCTGGTGTTGCCATGCCGTCACCTGGCCCAGCATCAGCCTCCGCGTCGCCTGGCCCAGCATCAGCTTCTGCGTCGCCTGGTCCTGTGGTTGCCACGCCGGCAACCAATGGGTGTTCTGCACCTCAACATTGCCGTCCGCTTTCCAGGCCTTTGGCTAAGTGTGTTTGCCGTCGAGGATAGCCACCTGGACGAGTTCGTCGCCACTGCCTTCTGCGTGGCCGGCTTCCGGACCTGCTCTGTCGCCGCCGCCGCTTCCTTCTGCTTGGCCAGCCTCCGGACTGGTTTTTGATGGACTGGTTTTTTGTTTTTGATTTGATTTTTGTGTGTATTTAAGTCCTCTGTCTCCCTTGTTCAGTGTCGAGTCGTCTGTTTAGCTTCCCCATGGTATGTCTGGTTTCAGGACTCTGTGCTGGTCATGTTCATGTTGCCCTTCATGTATAAGTTCACAGTTCTTTCATGTTCCAGCACAGAGTCCTGTTCATAGTTGTCCCAGTCATATTCTTCATAGTCACCCTGTCTAGCCTTCCCTGATGTTTAAGTGTCAGTGTCTAGTTTAGTTTTGCCTCAGTGCTTTCTATTGTGTGCAACTGTTATCAGCCAAAATAAAGGCTCACTTTTGTTTCAAGTGCATTACTGTCTCCTCGTCTGTCTGCGCCTGGAACATCACACTCCCACTCACGGTCTGCAATTTTGACACAACACCTGTTTTTGCTTGCACTGGCCTTTCTTGGTTTCTGTCAAAATATGTAGTGTTCTATCAACTTTATATTGGCCATGTCTCATATTTTTATTGAGAAAAACTTATTTCTGAAATATTATCTTTATTGTTTTATCATCCAGTCCTTAGGAGGCAAGAAACAGGTGTAACAGCTATAGGCCTGAAAAACTAGAAGCTCTAGAGCAGCAGGCGTGTCCATGCAGTGAGAACAACCAGCCCACAACTACCCCAGAAGAGAGAAAGCAATACACGAAAGTAAGATTGGGGGGTGGACCCGAAGTGCTGGGACCACGACTATCCAATACAAGTTGCCAATACTACTGACAATAAAACAAAGCAAACTTGCATGACATTAACAACATAACAGCAAAAATAATAATGAAATAGCTGAATTACAGCTTAACAATGTGTTGAGGAGCTATGTGAAGAAATGTGGTCTAACTGCCTACACAACATCACAGTGAATGCATTCTTTCACCACATTAAGCGAAAGTATTTTACCTTTTTCTCATGAAGGTTATAATGGTTTAGGAGTCAACCACATGACGTGCCTAAGATATTGATGACAGTTAGATACAGTACAGAATGTCCCCATGGGTGGAGTATGTTTTCTGGGCATTTAAAATCTAAGACAATGTTAAAGAGGTGTAGTCAGCAATGGCTCTCCAACAGCTTGTGTGCTGGTTTAATTTGATGATCATACTCTTTTCCAAAGGTGAGAAAAAGACTGATTTTTCTTCACTTGTTTTTTTTTCTCATGAACTAGTTTAATTAACATTAATTAGAGGTATAAATGTAAATAATTCTAAATGTTTTTTCTGTTAATACTGTCATAAATAATAATAATCTAATATTATAATGTTATAAAAGCCAATTAATTAAACACATTGACTGTTTAAAATCTAAAACAATATGCAAATGTTCACACTGGGAAGACATCTGAGAAAATTAATGTGTTTGAATCTGTTCAGCCAGTTTCTTTCTTTCCTTAAAGAAGGTTGTATTTGTGGAGTACAGGAATTTTAGGTAACTATGGTTCATTAGCTGTGTAGGTTACATTTTGCAGAGTTCATACTGACAAGTTATCACAAGCTGTGCACATTTAATAAATAGTTATTGAAAATTACTAGTTTAATTAATTCCTAATTAAACCTTGGAAGATTATTTTATTTTATTATCTTGTTAACAGTTTGTTGATTAACTATTAACAATAATTAGTGTATTATTGTACCATTGAAAATGGTATTTGTAATATGGTTAATGATGATGTGCATCTCTAAATTTTTTGGATAGCTATCGCAATAATGACACTACAGTTATAATATGGTTTTAACACAAATAATTTAGGGTGCTCCCATATATGATCCAACTGTGAACCTAGAGGTGATACTATTGCTTTTGAGTTTACAGTTCGAAATATATTTAAAAAAAAAACTCTTTATAAATGCTGCTGAATTAGCGTTTGACACCAAATATAAAAATTTAGATTAGATTTAGGAAACGTTTGGTGTATGAGGCTCTACCAAATTAACCCTGTACACTGATGTAAATCTAAGGGGTCCTGCCCAAATATCTACATGTGATATGTTAGTTATCAGCAGGGGCGGACTGGGCATCTGTGGATTCTGAAGAATCACAGAACGGCCAGTACTCCAGAAAGTCAGGCAGAAGAAGAGAACACAGACGCACTAAACAAACAGTGCAAATCTTGCAAGGAATGCCCAGTCTGTTGTTATCAGATTCTGAAACGATACAACCTCTTCACAGATGCTTATCATGTTCTTG
>VUQR01033571.1:0-16702 GCA_015108515.1 Hemichromis elongatus
CACAGGGCAGGGAAAAGTATCACGTATCCTTCCTGAAAAAGCAGATATGCTTATATTTCTGCAAAAGACTTTTTAATTCTCCATAGTTGATGGATGCAGAATTGCACAGTGCACAGTTCCACTGGACTGGAGTTGATTGTATTTGTTGCTGCTGATATAGTTTTATTTTTGAGTGCCCAGCTCATATATACTTTTAAAAAGGAGAGTGTAAATGTTATTGGACATTCTTGTGTAATTGCCACTGAATAATTTATGTTATACTTTGTTATTGCTACAAAAGAATATTTATTTTATTATTATTTTACATTTACAACTTGTTTTTTTCTGGGGTCCTCGTGGCCCCCCATCGAGGAGCAGTAGGCTGTGGATCTCTTAAGATCTCACTGTTGGGTTTGTAAGGTCATGCTACTCCTACATTTCTGTCTTGTTCAAAGATAAGATATAAAACAAAGTTCAAAGCTAATCGACCTGTGTGTTCTCCTTTTTAAAAAAAATAAGAATCGATAAGAGAATCGATAAAGAATCGAATCGTTAAAGAGAATCAAAAATGGAATCGGAATCGTGAAATTCTTATCAATACCCATCCCTAGTGCTGTGTGCTTTCTGCTGTTAGTTGTTAAACTCTCTGTGCTCATCTCTCTGCTTTCTCATTTGATGCTGCAACTTTTCAGACATGGTATGCCTGACCCTGGCTGAGCCCTGTTTTGACAGCTCCTGTTAAAAGGTGCTCTTTCTCCCCTCAAAGGGAATCGCCTAGTCATTAGCTTCTTATCTGTAGTACTGGTAAATGGTGAATGGGCTGCTTCTGAGCCCTCAAAACACTTTATACAGCATCTCTCTTTCACCCATTCATAAAGTTTTTCTATGGTTAAGGGGTTACTTTCCAGCATCCACTCGCTGGATGGATTGGAGAGCAACTAGGGGATATTTAGCAAGCTGACTGTAGCAGCCAGGGATTGAATCACCAATTTTCTAATTAATAGACGACCTGTTCGGCCTCCTAAGCTACAACCACCGCACATCCATGTCATCCACTTGGAAAAGCTAGAGAATCAGATTCTTGTGTTGTGATATTTTGGATTTTGTGTTCCTTTCCTTTAATATATTTATAAAGACCCAACTGGTTCTTCATAAATATATCCTTTAATAACCTTTAATCTTCTTTGTTGTGAATTAACACAACTTTTAATGCAGCACAATCTACACAGGTTTTGGAGCAACATAAACCAATGTTTGATGCGTTTTTCAGAACAGGCCATTTTTATTTCTGCATATATTCCAACAGGATGACTCAGCAGTAAGAGTCGAGGTGCAACGCTGTCTCACAGCTCATCCTACTCTATTATTCATGAAAGCATTTTAATGAAATCACTCAAAATAGAATTAGTGTTATTTTCAAGTGTTACCTGGTCCCCATATCAGTTAATGTGATGGACATGTTAGGGCTGTGATTGTGGTTTTTAAAGGTTCTACAGGTTCTGTCTGGGTAAAGACTCAATGAATACTTAGAAATTTGCTATTTCTGAACATTCATAGTTTTCAGAGTCCCCAGAATAAAAAGCTCTGTGACTTTGGTGATCTTATGATTTTTCCTATACCATCAGCAGTGTAAGGAAGAGGACTCCCTTACTATTATTTATATTACTTGTATAGCACTTTAGGCACATATTTTACTTTAATAAAAGCACCTTATCAAGCACTTTATTTAGCATTGCACTTTAGCCATAGATTTGCACAGTTAAACATTTGCACACAAGGAGTTTAATTATTTATTGAATATTTATTGTGTATTTTAAAATCAGTCGGTAGCCTTTTATTTCAGATCCTGCACAGCTGCTCCTCATCAAGGAATGTGATGATTGTCTGTGAGGAGAAAGGAATGGTGATTGATATACAGTAAGGTTTACAAGTAAGGAAAACTAACGCAAATGTGTGAGTGTGGAACATCTAGAGATAAAAGTGATGACAAGTTATGATTACTCACCTTTCTTGCCTGTGTCCTCTCCAAGGTGTTTGGGCAAATGTTTCCTCGGGGGTCCAGACACCATTTAAAGGTTCTGGGAGAGACCATGGGTTAAGGGATTATAAGGGATCTTTTGCTTGGGTTTTGGGTTTTTATAATATTGGTTTAGTGTAATGTTAAAGTGTGAAATATTTATTAATATAAAAATGTGAAATGTATGTATATATTTATTCATTTTAATTGGTTTATTATATACTGTGGTAGAGGGTTGGGATTTAAAAACATACCTTTTAGTAGAAAAATGGTTTAGTCGGTGACGGCTGAATGTATTTAAGACTGTCTGTTGTCATTAAACTGGGAGTTGTTGTGCAGTGAAGAAGCTCCACATGTGAATTGTTTGTGGAGAGAAAGCTGCATTAAAGTAAATATAAGTTTGTTCCATTACAATTGTCCCATCTCTCACTCAAACTGAGTTGGTCTTTTAACTTTCTGTCAGGCAAGCCTATCACTTTAAAATATCAGCTTGTCCACTTGTGTGCTTTTGGCGAATAGATATTAACCCTTTAAGACCTACCATAGAACCAAGTCCGCCAGAGCTCATCTTTATATTTTACCTGCTGTAGTGACATTTTTGCGAGCATTTCAAGTTGTTATATATCAATACCACCGTTAGAGCCCAAATTTTAATAATATGTAATCATTCCGTCCATAGTATAACTACCTAAACAGCAAAAAAGTGCAATAAACTACAAAGAAATTGAAAATCGTTTTTGTTTTTTGTTTTTTTACATATATTTCTAGTTAGAGAAATTTAGGAGGTTTATCCCTCAAAACTATAAATACGAAAAAGTTGCACAAAATAGTTTCCAACCACAGGAAATTTAATTTGAGTGTGTTCATAGTTTTATTTTTATGATACCCCAATTTTTATATACTGCAGGAAAAACAAAAATAAATATTATAATGCAAATTTGCAAGAAAAACTGCATGTGCATCAAAATAAACTATTTCCAACAGTGTAATTTTATTTTTAAGCATCCCATTAGCTATACAGAAAAGCATAAAGTCAAACATGACTTTTAAAAACACGAGTATGGACTTATTAGACACTGAAGGTAAAAAACACAGAAGGAAGAGCACTAAACACTAAACACAAGATCAATCCTAAGACCTAATACAAAATAAGAATTAACACAGGATGATGAGAAAATGAAACACTAAACACTGGGTAACCGACCCAGTTCACCGACCCAGGACCATGACAGTAGCCCTCCCCCCCAATGGCTGGCTCCTGACAGCCCCAAAACCAAATCAACAGACCTGGGTGGGCGGACTCCAGAATGGAGGGCCTGCACCAGAACACACAGGAACTCCATTGGTCCAAAACAGAATGTCCATAACACACACACTGACGCTGGAGAGACAGGTGGCAGCAGAGCAGGTCCGGAGACCACCCTCGGCGGCGATGACTTCCAGCTTGAGGCCTGGAAGGCGTCCGGCGAAGGAGAGGTGGTACAGGCCAAGCTGGACCAAACTAGACAGGACCAGACGCGGGTGCTAAAGCTGCAGGCGAGGCTGAAGCTGATGCTGACGTTGCAGGTGAGGATGATGCTGAAGCTGCAGGCGAGGAGGATGCTGAAGCTGCAGACGAGGCTGAGGCTGAAGCTGGTGCTGAAGCTGCAGGCGACGCCGTGGGAGCCGCAGGTGGTGGCTGGATGGGCTACTCAGACCCCCCAGTGGAAGCAGGAGGCTGAAGCAGGTCCTCGGACCCCCCAGTGGAAGCAGGAGGCTGAAGCGGTTCCTCGGACCCCCCCAGTGTAAACAGTCACAAAACCAGCAGGCGCTAAGTCCTCTGGCACACACGAAACAAAACCAGCAGGCACGGGGGCCTCTGGCACACACAGAGCAGACTGCAGCTGCACGGAGCATTGATCCTGCTCAGGCAGCAACAGGCGGGTGCAGTCCTCAGCTGGCTTCTCTAGCCTCCAGGGGTCCAGAGTTAGCTGATAAGTCTCGCAATCCTTTGACCTGACGGAGGTAGGGATTTCCTTCTAAGATCGCTTCAATGGCGTTTATTCCCACAACCTTCGCCCTCGCATTCGAGGTATGGGAAACCCAGTCCACCAGGCGTAGGACGCGTTTGAGATCGCTCTCTCTGGGTATGTCCACTGGATCCATTTGTGGTTGGTTCGTACTGTCACGGCTGGGGCAGCAGTCGTGTGGTGTTTGTAGGGAAAAGGACCCAATATGCAGACAGTGGTGGCGATGCAAGAGTGTTTATTTACAGTGTGGAAAACAACAAAGGCGAGGGCAGAACTAAACATAAACCTAAACTGGGAAAACTGATAACAAAGCTGAAAACATAGGGACACAGGATGAGGAGCACAGACACGCTGAGAAACATAGAATGACGCAGGGTACACGAAGTGACACGGAATAATGCAGGCGAACCGACGAGGACCACAGGCAGGCACACTCAATAAATACACACGGGGTAATGAGGGAATGACACACCAGAGGGGAGCACAGCTGAACCTAATTAGACATGATGAGACGCAGACCTTCAAAGTAAAACAGGAAACTCACGAACTGTTTTACAACATAAACACAAGGACACAAACCGGGCACAGAAGGGAGGATACTAAACACTAAACACAAGATCAATCCTAAGAACTAATACAAAATAAGATTAACACAGGATGATGAGAAAAAACACAAAACGTTGGGCACCATCTGTTCCTCTTTACATGTTCAGGTTACCGTAGGCAACTTATAATATGTCCTCAGCCATCAGTTTCTGTCCACCAGGTCTGGAAAAAGCAGGCCCGAGGCTGTGTATTTGTAATAGCATTATAGATAGACCTGTGGCTGTGGTATACAACATGTCACACAGCTAAACATAAGAGTGGCAAAACAGGAAACTGTTGAGATATGCAGTTTTCTATATGCTCTTCCAGCTTTGTTGCCATTGAAAAATAAGACACTGATGAGACTTTCATGAAATGTAAATAGTCTCAGTTTTTGATGTTTTCTCGGTTCCATTGAGAAGAAAATATTGGTTTATTACTTTAGACACTGTCCCAACTTCCTTGGAAATGGTATTGTAAAATTATACCTTGAGTCAAGCTGGCTATCATGTTTCTGATACATGGAATGAAGTGTGAAGCAAAACAGATTTGAAAAGTGTCATTTTTTTTTCTAAATCCTTTATTTATGCTACTTTTAACATTTCAAAATCATGGCTGTTAAAGACAGTGACAGCGATCACAGGTTTATCAGCCTTAGTTTCTGGCTGTGCCCTGCTTTGCCCGTTATAAGATGACGATTCAACTTCTCAATTATTAACAAATCCCAAATTTTATCCATTTTTGAGTTGGTGTCATAAGAAATTTTATCCTTTAGTTTGATTTTCCTTCCAGCAAAAGAAAACTGAACAAAAGTAATTGTTTTATAGTTGTAACTTATAGTTTCAAATAATAATAATTAAATTTGCAACATTACAGTGTAAGATGTTTTTAACATTGGAAGTGGCTTAAATAAAAAATGCTGACATTTGTATTTTAAATAATTGGGAAATGAACTAAGAAGCATCACTGAAAAAGGACAAATTTAGGCACTCAAGGAAAACTGAAAACGGTGGATCAGTTGTAGGTGCGAGACACAGAAAGGTCGCATACATCACTTGGTTACGCCCATTTTCAGCTCACAGTGCAGGTAATTCAAAACCATGTACTTCTCCCAACTTATGCAAAGAAAAGAACACCAAACTATTTGTTATAGATAACATCGCATCAAAAAGATTCTAACAAAAACTGAAAATAAAGCACCTTTCTTGTGATTGGTTAATTTCCAGTGTTAGTCCTTCTGAGACATGCACTGCAATCTTGAATGTGTATGAGGCCTTTGTGTTTGGACAGAAGTCATCCAGGGCTCGTGTATATCTGTAAGACTCATGATCCACTTTGACTCAATGACCACAAATGTCTGGATGATCCGGCTGAAAGATTCAGACAGCATATGAACCCCGGGACAATACTAACAACAATAATAATAATAATAATAATCAGGAAAAGCAGTTAGTCAGTAAATTGCTATTGTATTGCTGTATTTTAAAGACTCTGTTTAAAATATATATATATATCTATATATATATATATATATAGATATATATATAGATAGATAGATAGATATAGATATATATCTATATATATATATCTATATATAGATAGATAGATATATATAGATATATAGATATATATATATCGCCTCTGCCCATTTAAAGTATGTTCTAGTTTTAAACCTTACAGGTAAAACAAGCCATTTGAAATACAGTGTGGGCACTCAGTAAGTGCTCCATGTGCTGCCCCATTCCTGAGTTCATTTGTAACGAGCATCAGTGCCCCAGCAAAAAGGAAAATCCAGAAGTTTTGAAATATTGCTGGCTGCAAGCACTGCCCCACGGAATGGCTTGCAGAGCATATACAGGGCCAGTAGTGTGTGTAGAGCCCAGTGTAATTAAAGGGTGCTACAGTGCTGGCAGTACTGAGGTGAAGTTTGTCCCACTGACTCAAGGGATATTTCAGGAGGTGTGTTTAAGTGACAGAGTTCTGAGGAATGTTCCAGCGAGACTCTGAATCTTCCTTATTAGAAGGGGCGCTGGGGTTACTGTTTTTCAATTGCAAGCCTTGTTTGTGCAGCTATGTGTTTGTTGGTTTATTTATTTTTAATCACTGGGACACCAGATGGAAAAAAAAAAACCCTTTTATGCAAGCCAGCAAAATCATTCTTTACATCATTAAGTATTTAGTTTAAGATAAACAGAAAAGGCTCTGCGGTCTACAGAGTAGTGATGAATCTCTGTACTAATACAGATGCATTAAAGCCTTCAAATGATCATCTTTAAATTCCTGCTATTAATAAGCTAATCAAGCTGCATTATATAACCTCTATTAATTGTATTATTATTATTATTATTTTTTTATAATAATAATAACATTACAGCTTGAAAAGTGTACTTCATGCGTTTGACAAACACTGTGCTCTTTCCTGCCAGCGTGGTTCAGGTTACTCATCCCAGCTGCTGTACAGCATGTTGGAATGTAAAGATCTATGAGCTGAATTGGGGCTCAAATCTAAAATAATTAATTATATATTTAATCAGTATTTCACAATTGTAAATGAAGTGTGCACACTTGTTCAAAGTTTCAAAGACTTGTAACCTCATAAAGTTTACAAACTGCTGTTTTGCTTGTAGTTTAGTGACTTTTTTTTACTTATCAATTTTTTTCTGTTTTGCGCTTGAACAAATGTAATAATGTCTGACTGAAAATACAGAAAAGCGTGGACAGACGGTTGATACTGGGAGAAGCTGCTTCTGTAGTTGTTAAACTTAGTCACTGAGATTGTTTTGTTACATATGAATTCATTTCATTTTATAAAGCCTCAAGAACTTTTATATTTTAAGTTAAAAATGCCACAATAATTTACCTCCATACTGTATGTGTATAAAGCTTTCTTCTTTTGGGGAAAAATAATAATCCAGCAATGATCCTGACTTGCAGTTATATGGCAGCAGTGAATCTAAATGTAAAAAGCATAGTTAGCTATTTTAGGTACAACATACACAGCATGGTTCATTTCTAGCACTGACATATACAACACCTCCTGGTGGATAATGCAAAATGTGGGTTTATTTTAGTCATTTTATCTCATATCTGCATCAAAACTCCAACAATTTCCCCATCAGATTTGGACAGCCCTGGTAGGAACACTTGCCCATTTGTCCCATTACAACACCAGTCTATCAAAGCTCACCAGTGTCACGTAGATTACAGCTTTGCCCAAAGAGCGTTTAAACTAACGTGTCCTCCATTCATCTTGGTATGGTTCACTGGTAAGGCACAAGCCTTTTGTTTCTCAAGGTATATTAGTGTGTCAGTCCACCCAGCACTTTACGTTTTTTTGATTTTGTAGAAAATGTTACTGACTTCAGTACATAATTACTTAAAATTAACAAAGGTTAATTGTATTTTTCCACAAAATAATAAAAACAGTAAGCCTTTTCTTCTCCTCTGATCAGGATTTTATCAAAGCCTGTTTGGTGGCAGCTGTATAACGCCTGTCCTTCTTACCCCATGGCTGCTTTGGGGGCATAGGCAGTACATAAAAGATGGATGTAGTTTCTGGGACTGATAATGGACTGTGATGGACTTCATCGTGTCTTACTGACCACTCAGTTGTACAGCGCAATTTATGAACATTATATTCATGGAAATGTAAAATCACTTGTTAACACAGAAGCTTCCTGCTGTAAGTTAAAGGTGCAGTACTGTTGTGTTGCTTATAAAAAGGGAAGCAGTGTATTCTACATTAAATTGCTGATTTGCTATTTTAGGTCCCTATAACAGAAATAAACTTCTGTTTGGAGTACAGAGATGATAAAGCGGGATTTACTTCAGGGTGTGACCATCTTCTTCCTACTTAGTTGGAAATGTATGAGTGTAAAAAATGTCCTCATAGTCTTGGACACATCCACTCAGTACTTGGCATGTTGGATTTTCAAAACTCCAAATATTGTTAAATCTTAAGTTCAGCATTTTGGCCACAGTCAGAACTTAAAACATCAATTGATATGGACAGTGGATACAGTTATATATAGTAAAAGCAAGTGAGGTGCGTCTCTAAATGCAGCACTGTTGTTGGAGTGTTGTTCCTGTGAAAGACACAATGTAATGAACCTTAGATTTCTCCCACTGCATCTAACAGTGTTTTTCATCGGTAAACAGCATCTTACTGCGTTGAGCACTCAGTGAGAGGAGAAAAGCATTAATTAAATGTTGGGTGTTTTCCTGGCTGTCGTACAGTCCAAGTACTTGGCAATGAGCTCGAGGCGGTACCCCAACAAATTATATTAGGTATAAAAAGGTTAGGAAAAATAGGTTTTGTCTGTGTAATGTATCAACTCTATCTTAGAAACAGGAGCTTGTACATCTGGAGACAACTTGAAGTTCTGGTTGTTTGTAGTGATATAAGTCAGCTGTTTAGTTCAGTATCTGATCAAAATACCTCTTGGGCATCTTCCTCTGAAGGAAGCATGCTCAGCTGGTACCATGCTGGCCCCTGTCCACCATGACATCTGCATATGAGCACCAGATACAGCACCACTGAGAAATGAAGGAAGCTGGAGTGCTGTAATGAATCAGACTTTTTCTTACAGTTCATTGGTGTCTGTCTGTTGTGTGTGAAATCAAGCAGCTCAAGCAGGATCACAAAGTTTTTCATCTTGAAGATCGAATCAGGTTATGAAATGAAATATGAGTCATTCTGCAGTCTGTACAGATGGCCTGATTAAGTTAAAAGCCTATCTCTTCTATCAGATGTGAGGATGGTGTCTGACTAAAATGACTGATTAAACTGAAAATGTACAGTTTAAGTAACAGCACTGATTGTGTCAATGTGGCCAAAAGCAGCACAGTGCATGGAGTCCATCAGCTGATTAGCTTTACCCAGCTGTCTCTGATGGCAGCTGGTCGGTATCTGTTCCATCTGCAGGCTCTAATCAGTGACGTGCATCCAGGATTGCACACTACACGTCCACTGGTTACATTTTGTGCAACCAGCACCACACTATTGGAAATAGTCCACAGAACGCTCCGTGTATACGTGCACATCAGACTAGTTGCTTACAGTAATAATTATCAACAGCTGTGCTGCAGATAGGGTTGTGGTAAATTTCTTACGGTTTTCACTTTGATGGTTGTTTTCATCATTTGAAGGTATGTAACAAAAATGTCAACTAAGATTAAGAAAGTAATTCAACAGTTAGCACCATAAAATTGTAATAATGAAAAGTAGTGTGTAAGGCTCCATAAGAATTTCATTAACACGATATGCTCCTCAAATAAGAATTAAGTCTGGGACATGTGGGGTGTGCCCCTGTTCCATTTTTTTGGTAAGAGTTCTGAACTGGACACATGCTATTGTGCAGCACTAACCTGCAGTCAAATTTCCCTGCAGGTAACATGTATATGTAACATTGCATGTGACAAATAGAGGATTGAGTGAGTGAGTGAGTGAGTGAGTGAGTGAGTGAGCGAGCGAGTGAGTGATTGAAACTGGGTACCCAGTGAATTAAATACATTAAATATCTGATGTGCTTGGAATGAAAATCTGTTGAACTAGGATTATTTTTTTATGTTTTCCACACAATGCAAAAATGTATTCAGGGGTGACAAAACCACTCTGACTGTAAATCTGACTGAATGATGATGATGATGATGATGATGATGATTATTATTATTATTATTATAACTATTATTTGTAGAGCCTTGGGCTG
The DNA here is from genome assembly GCA_015108515.1 of Hemichromis elongatus. Lineage (NCBI taxonomy): Eukaryota > Metazoa > Chordata > Actinopteri > Cichliformes > Cichlidae > Hemichromis > Hemichromis elongatus. Next base: position 10,299 of record VUQR01033571.1, read on the forward strand.
TCTTTTAGTGTAAATTACACAAAAGCTTACCTTAGCCTAGTAAATGACTATTTGTCTCTGTTTGATTTCTTTGCAGTGGTGATCATGTGCATGGGAGCAGACAAAATAAGACAGATCATGCTGGCTGCACACAAACGACAGATGACAACTGGCAAATGCATTTTCTTTAATGTTGAACTCTTTAATGCCTCTTCTTATGGTAAGTTAACATCCATTACCTTAAATGTGTCTGAAATACATATTTAAGGTAAATAATTATTAGATTCAAGGTCTTGTTAAATTGTGTACCAGTTAAGTAAGGCAGCACATTTCTTTGGCTTTAAAGATCAGTGTATACTTTTAAATGGAAAATAGAGGTAAGGTTGCAGATTGCAACTATCCTTCCAAGTGTGCAGAAAATCAGCTGCAAGGTGGTTGGTGTCCGCATGGTGGTATCCTCCAAACCAGATGATGGACACCGGTGAAGGGAGACATTAGGCTGAAGAAGGAGTCCTAATGTGCTTGCTGAAACTATAGAGGGATCACTCTCCTCAGCCTCCCCGGGAAAGTCTATGTCACGGTGCTGGAAAGGAGATTCGGTCTGTTAGTCGAACCTCGGATACAGAAGAAACATGCATTTTTTTGTCTCAGCCCTTTACCAACTCGAGGATTTGTGAGGGTGCATGAGATTTTGTAATGACTAGTTGCCACAAGCCATTCAATTCTTATAAAACTGGCGGTCGCAGAATCTTATCTCTGTTTTTTGCAGATGATGTGGTTCTGTTGCCTTCATCAGGTCATGGCCTCCATCTTGCACGGCAGTGTTTTGCAGCTTGTGTGTGTTTTAGTCCAGTTACTGAGGGTTCAGGAGTCTGACGGCGTGGGGGGAAAAAAACTGTTGGCAGTGAGGGCCCAGATGCTCTGGTATCTCTTTCCAGAAGGCAGCAGAGTGAAGAGTGTGTGTCAGGTGTGTATGGGGTCCTCCACAACACTGGTGGCTTTGTGGATGCAGTGGGTGCAATAAGTGTCTGTGATGGAGGGAAGAGCTGTTTTCACTATCCGTTGTAGGGTTTTGCACTCCAATAAGGTGCAGTTACTATACCAGACAACGATGAAGCTGCTCCCTCTATAGAAGGTGGTGAGAATGGATGGGAGATGGACTTTCCTCAGCTTTTACAGGATACTATTGGGCTTTCTTTGTTATGGAGCTGGTGTTGAGGGACCAGGAGAGGTTCTCCGCCAGGTAAACACCAAGGAATTTGGTGCTCTTGACGACCTCTATAAAGGATAAGTGGACAGTGGACAGTGACCTCTCCTGAAATAAAAAATCATCTCTTTTGTTTTGTCCACATTCAGAGACAGTTTGTTGACTCTATTGACCAGTCTGTTAGCTGTTGCACCTCCTCTCTGTATGCTGACTCATTGTTTCTTACTGATGCATCTCACCACGTGTCATTGGCGAACTTGATGATGTGGTTCAAGCTGTGCATTGCCGCACAGTTGTGAGTCAGCAGAGTGAACAGCAGTGGGCTGAGCACACAGCCCTGAAGAGCTACAGGGTTCACTGTGATGGTGTTGGAGATGCTGTTACCGATTCGTGAGGCCTCTCCATCAGAAAGTCCTGGATCCAGTTGCAGATGGAGGTATTCAGGCCCAGTAGGCTCAGTTTTTCAATCAGGTGCTAAGGATTGATTGTGTTGAATGCTGAAGTCTATGAACAGCATTCATACATTAGTGTCCTTATTGTCCAGGTGGGTGAGAGTCAGATGTAGGGTGGTGTGATGGTGATGGTGTCATCTGTTGCCTGGTTGGGCCAAAAGCGGGTCCAGTGTGGGTGACAGCAGGGTTTTAATGTGCCTCATGATAATTCTCTTGAAGCACTTCATCATGATGGGTGGATGGTATGGATGGTAGTCGTTGAGACAGGACACTGGGGACTTCTTTGGCATGGGAATGATGATGGTGGCCTTGAGGCATGTTGGAACAACAACAGTGCTCAGGGAGAGGTTGAAGATGTCGATGAGGACGTCTGTCAGCTGGTCTGCACATTCTCTGTGAATTCTCCCAGGAATGTAATCTGGACCAGCAGCTTTCCGTGGGTTAGCTCTGTGAAAGTCTACATGTGGGTGGAATTTCAGGAGCACTGTCTTGAGATTTGCGTGGTTGAAATCTCCAGCGACAATAAACAGGCCATCAGGGTGTGTGAGTCTCTGCAGCTCACTAATCACCCTGTACAACTCACAGAGCGCCTCTTTAGCATTAACGCTGGGTGGGATGTACACTGCTGTAATGAGCACATTCGTGAATTCCTGAGGTGAATAAAAAGTTCTGCATCTAACAGTCACAAACTCCACCAGCGATTAGAAATTGGCACAGAGTTCTTTTACTATTCCATGTTGATGTAGACACTTAAGCCACCACCATGAGCCTTACTGCACAGAGCTGCGTTTCTGTCGGCACGAAATTAGCTGAGCCCATGTAGTTGAATGGTGGTGTCTGGAACTCTGTCACTGAGCTATGTTTCTGTAAAAACAAAGACTCAGCAGTTCCTAAATTCTGTAGTCCACTGGAGTCTGATGTAGTCCAGTTTTTTGTCCAATGACCAAACACTTGAGAGCAGGATGGATGGGAAGGCCGGCCGGCTTGGATTTGCTCTTAGCCTAACACAGACCCAAGGACGCCGAAGACTAGAGGCCTGGTTTCCCTAGCAATCTGAGGATGCGCAGTGCCTCCAGTGCCTGACGAAGGTCAGTTTTTATACGATTCTTGTAATTTAGGAGTTTTTAACGTTGGTAGACAGGAACACTGCTTGTTCTGGTGTCAGAAGTCACAATGAAAGGTGATAAAAAGCACAAAAACTGCACCATTGAGTCCTGAGTGGCCGTTGCGTGCTACTGCTACATCACTCATAAGGTTCATAAGTCTCCGGGTTATTGACAAGTTACCTCTCTCTTAGAGGTAGGGTGAGGAGTTTAGTCATGCAGGAAAAGTTCAGAATAGAGCCGCTTCTGCTCCACATCAAAAGATAGTTAGTTGAGGTGGTTTTGGAATTTGACAAAGATGCCTCCTGGGCACCTTCTGGCTGAGCTGTTCCAGGCATGTCTCAGAGGAGGAGGCCACTGGGCATGTCTAAGACACGCTGGAGAGATTATACCTCTTGGCTGGCCTGGGAATGCCCTTGGTGTTCCCTCAGACAAGTTTGATGTCACTGGGAAGAGGGAGGTCTGGGCTTCTCTGCTTTGGTTGCTGACCCAGCGACCCAGCCCTGGCTTAGCAGAAGAAAATGGATGGATGGATATTAGTGACATTACCCCTTTATTTCAATTAAATTAGAATCATAGCAGACTTCTTTAGTTCAGGTTAATTAAATTTTATTTATATAGCACAAGTTGAAAGCATGGGCAGCACGGTGGCACGGTGGTAAGAACTGTTGCCACACAGCAGAAAGGTCTTGAGTTCAATTCCACCATCAGACCGGGGTCTTTCTGTGTAGAGTTTGCATGTTCTCCCCCATGTTTACGTGGGTTCTCTCTGGGTACTCAGGCTTCCTCCCACCATCCAAATACACGCAACTTATGGGCATGCAGTTTGTGGGGATAGATTAATTGAATAATCTAAATTGCCCACAGGAGTGAATGTGAGCTTGAGTGGTTGTCTGTCTCTCTGTGTTAGCCCTATGACAGACTGGCGACCTGTCCAGGGTTTACCCTGCCTCTCGCCCTATGACAGCTGGGATAGTCTCCACCTCCCCCCGCGGAAGCAAATGGATGGATGGAAGTTCAAAACAATAGTTAAGACACTTAACACTATTTGGACATATTGTCTGTTGTTTTGGCTCTCTTCTTTGTGAGGCATCAGTAGATGTGAATTGATTAAAGAAAGACTTAATAGTTCTTTGTTCTACTTCACAGGTTCAATTTGATGGGGTTTGTATGTAAAGTGTATTTAGTGTCCTCCACATTACATTTGTAAATAGTTTGGTAAATGTACCTTTTTTGTTCCTGGAAACTTAAATTCTAGGCAATGGCTCATGGAAGAGAGGTGATGAATACGACAATGATGCAAGGCAAGCCTACGCTTCTCTGAACACTGTGACTCTCCTAAGAACTGTCAAGCCTGAGTTTGAGAACTTCTCCATAGAAATGAAAATGTCTTTTGAAAAAGTAGGGCTTCATTACTGCAAAGACTGTGAAAATGTAAGTATGTCTTTCAAAATCAGATTAAAACAAAGACGTTTAAGGCATAAGAAAACTGACTGTAGCAGAAACAAATGTGTTTTACTACACATTGATATTTTAAAGTTAAACATCAAAATTCCTAAAATGGGATACTCTATAGAAGTTCTAAAAGTAGATTAAGACAACCTAATAAAACCACCTAGGGAAATTATTTACAATTGGTCCCAAAAAGTTGATTCTGTTCATATGGACGTAGAGTTTTCAGTGGGAGAAATGTTTCATCACTCATCCAAGTGACTTCTTCAGTCTCAGCTGACTGCAGTGACTGAAACTGACACAAGAGTTCATTCAGTGGGCTAGTTTCAGTCACTGAAGGAGTCATTTGGATGAGTGACAAAATGTTTCTCCCACTGAAAACGTCCAGATGAAGAGAATCAACTTTTTAGGATTTACTTATCTGGATGATTGAGCACGCATCAAGACATTTACACTTGGTCTTTTGTGTGGCTGTAGTTCAGGAGGTAGATACTGATTGGAAGGTTAGTGGTTCGATCCCTGGTTCCCCCTAGTCTACAGTCAAAGTATCCTTGGGCAAGATATTAAAGTTTTTCTCAGTCGCTTTGGTGCTTTTCTCACATCACTATTAACATTTGCGCAGCAGTTAGTGTATTTCTCAAAACAATTAGTGCAAACTTCAATACCTAGTGGATAACCTGCAAAAGCAGGTCACTTGCTCAAAATCGATAATCCATTCCTCAAAAGCAAGTATTCATGAAACTGCCAGTGTCATCAAAATGAGAAGTCTTGACACCATCTTTATGAACAAGACAGTCAAATGGCTTTGTCATGTTTTCAGTATGACAGTTTACAGTATTCTCTCAGTGTTTTCCAATGCAAAAAAAGGTCAGAACTTGGTGACACTACCTGAAAATCCTCAAGACAGCACTACACACTGTTTGTACAGCCATTTACAGTAAAATCTACAGTAAAGTTAGACATTCCTGTATTTAGGGAAACAAGTGAGTACAAGACACTGAATACGTATGTTTCACATTTTTACTCTGTAGGCTGTGTGTAGTTCTACAACATTGTGCAAAAAAAATAATCTACAGTCATTTATTTATTTGTGCACAGCTCTACTTTTGGTGGGGCTGCGCACAAATGTGAACAATATAACAGCACATATTGTACCTGAACATACGTAAATCATTCTGGCACATCCAGACATTCCTTTATTTCGTTGCAATCGTTGCAACTGACACCGATCCAATATTGCCAAATACACCTTTATCCTCTATGACAGCACTTTGAATTTCTTTCATTTTTATTGCATTGTTTGCAATCACCATTGCACAAATGGCTTCCCCTTGCTGTGGGGTGAAAAGGGGCCTTCTTCCACCTCTGCGAGGTTGTCTTTCAATCCTTTGTGGTGCAGATTACAGTAAAATTACACTAATGTACACTAAGCATGAGATATTATGAGATGTTGGATTACTGTCCAATACTACACATACCTGTTCTCCCTACGAAATGTTTGAATGATTGAACTCACAGTGGTTCTTCCAACATTTGGTTGCACCCTCTGACCAGCCTCATCATTTGTGAGGCCATGATTGACAACATGGTCAACAAGTGTTGTCCTAATTTCATTAGGAATCTGCCTATGTATTTGGCGTCTTCTCCCTCTTCCCCTGTTTTGTCCCTCCCGCATCCTCACCCCTCTTCCATGATGCTGACCTTCCATTTCTGTGTCACAGAACTGTGAAAATAGTACACACTATGTCCTGCTCAGTTCATATATTGAGGGTTCATAGTGAGTGACTATGAATAAGTGGCTTGTCATTGGTTACAACTGATACATCACATACCTCCTCGTCAGTGAAAGCTGAAGTTTACCTGAGAGAAATTGTTCCATTTAGGAGACATTTCCAGGAAAAAAATAATTTTAAAAAAAGGTATAAAATTTGCTTGACAGAAATTGATAACTAATTCAACAATTTTGTATGTAATGACTTAATCAATGAAATGAAGACTGTTAGTTTTATTGGGAACGACTATTCAGCATCCACAAATATAGTTCATTTTGACTGACATGACATAAGCAAATGATAATATTAGAAAACAGCAGAGAATTGTATGAACGCAACTGATACATGTCCAAGAGCATTTGCAATTTGTTCAGAGGAAGGAGAAATTGCTACTATGATGTGCACAAATGACAAATGTTGTGGAGGTTGCACTAACGGT
>VUQR01033581.1:0-23790 GCA_015108515.1 Hemichromis elongatus
TATTTTGTATTTTAACCTCCTAAGACCCGAACTCTTCCATGGCATGAATTTTTAATTTCTCTTTGATATTTGGGCATATCGGGACCCGATGAATGTAAAAACAAAGTTTTACCTAATTTTTGTTTCTGAGAACAATGAGATGCACATATGAATATATTTGTTTAAAATTTCGATAGAACAGTGTCAGTATAATGTCCTCGTAAGTGGATATCAGCCCCTTGTAGAGCACAATTTAGTATTTTAGTCCAGACAACCCAAAATGTTATGTCCACATATGTGGACGCCTGGTCCTAGGAGGCTATGCCAACTACACAAGTCACCATCAAGTGCAGGATTTACCATTTTCTTCCACTTTTCTGGGGCCAGATTGCGAGAGCAGCATCTTGGGCAGAGACACCTGACCTCTCTGTCTAGCCATCTCGTCTAGCTTTTTCGGGGGGACACCAAGGCATTCCCAGGTCAGGCGAGCAATACAATCACTCCAGCGTGTCCTCGGTCCACCCCAGGATCTCCTCTTAGTGCCCAGAACACTTCACCCAAGAGGTAAACAGAAGGAAACTCTGCTCTACTCTGAGCTCCTCTCAGATGACTGAGCTCCTCACCCTATCTCTAAGGGAGAGAGCAGCCACTCTTCTGAAAAAGCTCAATTCCAACGCTTGTATCTGTGATGTCATTCTTTTGGGTACTACCCGGAGCTTGTGACTATAAGGTGAGGGTAGGACATAGATCAGAGCTTTGCTTTTACTCTGAGCTCTCTCTTCACTGCAGCAAAACAGTACAGCGTCCACTTCAGTGCAGACACAGCCCCCAGTTTGTCTGTTAATCTCTTGCTCCACTCATTTGTGAGCAAGACCTCCCCCTCCACTTGGTGCAGCAACTTGTCCCTGACTCGGAGTGAGCACTCCACCCTTTTCAAACCAGATTTTGTTTCATGTGAACAGTTCAAAGAAATCACTAAAAAGCCCCAAATTACTATGACATTCATGTCAGTAATAGTCTTTCCACGAATGTATCAACTCATGTATGATTTAACTGTGAATAAAAAATCATTAAATGAAGAAGTATAAGTAAGCTTGAAGCTCAGATATGAAGTGCTTTGTTGGAATGATATGGTACTCTGAAGTCTTTATGATAAGAGGTGAAGGATTGTAAATTTCGAAAGGTGAAAAGGTAATAAAGAATTCAGTTAAGGGACGATGCCGTGCCATACACGTTGCATACTGCACGGCATTGCCCCTTAACTGAATTTTGACTGGCTCAGTTTTTAGAGTGCTGTGTTCACCATAAAGTGATTGGTTTCTAGTGGTGCTATGCATTATTTTGTCTATTCTTTCTACCAGATTGATACTCACTGACAAGGAACAACTGAGATAGTTATTGACTCTTTGTCCACAAACTACATAGACCTTGGATAGATAGTCTTTGCCTTTATAGCTTATTGTGGCCTTAAAGTAGCCGAGACATAACATCTCTCCACCGGGGTTATTTAAAGGAAGATTAGAAGGCTCTACTGTTCTCCTATGAGCAAGTGTGTTTAACGTGTCTTCATTTAGGATAGTGATATCGGCTTCTGTGTCATTCTTAAATTCTTTTGGGGCAGAGTCTAGCAGTAACTGCACAGTCCATGCATCACTGTCTTCCTTTGCATCAAGTCTGAGGCCTGCTTGCTTTTCTCTATGTCACTAACCTCATTGACTGATCTGGTATTACGGCACACCCTGGCCCAGTGTCCCAGTGTCAGCCTTGACAAATACATTTTGCTGCTGGACACCTTTCGTCCCTGCCGTGCTGTGTCATGCTGCATTTCTTTTCAAGCCCCGCCCTCTTTTTCTGCCTTGGTAACCTTGCTCTTGTTGTTTTGATTTCCGGTCCATGCTTTTCTGTTTATCCCGCACCTCCTGGACTGAGCTTCCTGCAAGTTGGCCTGTGCTGCGAAATCTGCTGACTATGGGACAGAATAAGAACCAGAAATCAAACTTTCACTTTTTAATACTTGGTTGCAAATCCTTTTCAGTCAATTGCCACCTAAAGTCTGGAACACACAGACATCACCAGATGCTGGGTTTCATCACTGGTGATGCTCTTCCAGGCCTCTACTGCAACCGTCTTCAGTTCCTGCTTGTTCTTGGGGGATTTTCCCTTCAGTGTTGTCTTCAGCAAGTGAAATGCATGCTGAGTTGGATTCAGGTCAGGTGATTGACTTGGCCATTGCAAAACAGTCCATTTCTTTCCCTTCAAAAATTCTTTGGTTGCTTTTGCAGTATGCTTTAGATCATTGTCCATCTGCACTGGGAAGCGGTGTCCAATGAGTTTTGAAGCATTTGGCTGAATATGAGCAGATAATATTGCCCAAAATACTTAAGAATTCATCGTGCTGCTTTTGTCAGCAGTCAAATCATCAATAAATACAAGAGAACCAGTTCCACTGGCAGCCATACATGCCCACACCATACTTCCACCACAATACTTCACTGATGAGGTAGTATGCTTAGGATCATGAGCAGTTCCTTTCCTTCTCCATACTCTTTTCTTCCCATCACTCTAGTCCAAGTTGATCTTGGTCTCATCTGTCCATAGGATGTTGTTACAGAACTGTGCAGGCTTTTTTAGATGACATTTGGCAAACTCTAATCTGGCCTTCCTGTTTTTGGGGCTCACCAATGGTTTACATCTTGTGGTGAACCCTCTGTATTCACACTGGTAGAGTCTTCTTGTTGACTTTGACACACATACCCCTACCTCCTGGAGAGTGTTCTTAATCTGGCCAAATGTAGTAAAGGGTGTTTTCTTAACCAGGGAAAGGATACTTCGGTCATCCACCACAGTTGTTTTCCGTGGTCTTCTGGGTCTTTTGGTGTTGCTGAGCTTACTGGTGCATTACTTTTTTTTGAGAATGTTCCAAACAGTTTTTTGGCCATGCCTAATGTTTATCTATCTATGCTATCTCTCTGATAGGTTTGTTTTGCTTTCTCAGCTTAATGATAGCTTGCTTCACTGATCGTGACAGCTCTTTGGATCTCATCTAGGCAGTTGACAGCAACAGGTTCCAAAGGCAAATAGCACACTTGAAATTAAGTCTGGACCTTTTATCTGCTCATTGTAATTGGGGTAATGAGGGAATAACAGACATTCCAGACATTCAGTCTAACTAACTGGTGTGTGACATTTGGCTTTGTGAATAGATAAAGTTGGGTATCATCTGCAAATCTGCTAAGCATGTATTACATCAGTAAAATTAGTTCTAGTGCAGAACTCTGTTGTTTCTTGATTTTTAAAACTTGTAATGGAGGTAGGAAACTTTGTTTTTGAATATCATTAGACTAATAGCTAAAAGGCTAAAAGGGTTTTGCAGCCTTTCCTGACTCACGATCAAACAAGCAGAGAAAATACATGAATGGATGGATGTGTGGATATGCATGTGGAGATTATTCTGAAAACAAACAGGATAATAGGTCATTGCAGAGGACGTGTTGCTCCACAGATCAGTGATGGTTGAATAATGAATCTGCTCAAAGTTCACACTGACAATTAAAGACAAGGTGATGCAGACGACTTGAAAGGTCAGCTATTAGGGTCCTAAGGCTGTCAGACATGCAGAATTACTTTAATTCTATCAGTTACAATCGTAACAAAACCAACTACTGTTATGCTTTAGTAATTCTGTTCTGGAATTATAAACTTGAGCAGAAGAGAGAAATTATGTCATCCACATTCACACATAACTTATTGGCCGAACAGTATGAATCTATGTGCATCAAAAGGTAAAGAGGCCTGGTACCTATATAGAAGCTTTTTACTTATTTTTACCTCTAAAAGCAGCGCCTACAAAAAGTCTTTCACCCAGTCACATAAACAGAGTGCTATTGTCCATATTTTAAATCTAGTATTTACAAACACTCCAATGAATGCATTGAGGACAATACGGGTTCAGTATTTTACATAATTATAATCATAGAGATGAGCTATCTGAGCTGGGTTGACATCCATAGACATGGATTGGAAATGGACTGTGGTCCCCAGTGGTCCAACCACAGCTTACATAGTCTGGCAACTGCTTTCCTGTTAAATTACAAAGAAACTGTAACATTAGTAAATGAAATGACAGCTATTGCAGACATACTGGACAAAGTGAGCAAACACATGAATTAGTCTCACTGAGACATTTGAAGACTGGACTGTCCATTTACCAGGCAAAATAAGTCTGCTGTTTTAGTCATAATGCAGCTATCCCTTGGCATCACTAGGAAGAGGAGTCTGAAACATTGTTGCACAAATTTTCCCTGTTATCCTCCTTCTAACAACCTTAAAGAGCCTATGCAGCAAGTAGTAAATTTGGCCATTCAATTTATGGATAGCGAATTGCAGCATCTGTGGCAGAAGCCCATAGAAATACACGTGATCTAGGAAGTATTTCCACGCATGCATATGAACGTTGCCTGTTTCCAGAACATCGACTACCACTCTGATGTCACAGTCAGTGCACCAACTAAGGGGCATCGGTTGTTTGATCAGTTACCTTTGATTCTGAATTTGCAACTGGAATGAAGAAGCTCAGAGTGATGTGCAGCAGGATTTTAAAGAGGGGAACTGGGTAAAAAACAACAACAGACTGTGTGACTGATCTTTTGAAATAATCTCCTTAAATCTCATTTGTATTCGGTAGGCCAGGTGACATGACTGCTTGGTTTATATGAGAAGTCGTTTCATTAGAAGGCGCTGTCAAAATGCCAGACAGCAACAGGTGGCTAATATAATCTACTCAATAGCAAACAATATTTGAGAAGAGAGAGTGTCTGTGTGTACTGGCATGCCAGCAGTGTATCTCTGTCCCCATTTTGTTATTTTCACCCTCTACATGTAAAAGTATTCTTAGTTTGTATGTTGTCCGAACAACCCCTAATGCATTGTAGTCATTACAGAAGACAGCTATATGTTAAAGTTATCGTTCCATATCAGTTAACACAGTGGAAACTTTTGCACTATCCCATACACTGCTTCCTAATGCCCAGTGTTGAAAAGTGCAGTTTATTTGACTCAAAACCTAGATGGCCAACAGGAAGTCAGAAATGCTGAATATCTATGGAATGCTTAGTAAATTCTTCCATAGCAAGACACCCTTGCAGAAACAATATGCTTGCATCCAGTAACATCTAAGGAATAATATAAATGTTAACATTTCAAAATATCTTTTATAGTTTGAGAATTTTGCAATTAATCACATGTCCACAAAACTGGACGCCATTCATCAATGACTTTATTTCAACTGCACTTCATACCCTTACTGTGAAATTGTTAAAAACATCTGAAGTGACATTTTTGGTATAAATAAACTGATATTTGTTATTAGAATGCAATTAACAGTTTTTATTAATCTGAATTTTGCTACTTTTCTAGTTCTTGGTTCTTGTTTGCTCTCATGTCTGTTCCCTTTTTTGTGTCCAGTCTGTCTTTGTCTCGTCCTTGTGTCTTGTGTTCAGTATCTTCTGTTAGTGTATTTCTATTCTATCTGTGTTTTGTCTCTGTAGCTGTCTGCCTTCCCTCTCTTGTCTAGGTAATACATTTGTAGTCCTGGGCTCGTATTGCTTAGTCTGTCTGATCAGTTAGAGTATATTCATCGATAGCCCTTGGGTGTGTCCTCTCTGCCCTGATTCCCTTCTGTGTATATATTGTCTGAGTCTCCCACTGATCTTTGTCACATTGTTGTCATATATCTCCCTCACACTCTGTGTCCCCTAGTTCCTTGTTTTGGATCCTGTCTACTTCAGCAATAAAGCTGTTTTTGAGTTTATGTCAGTCTCTGGAGGTCTGCACTTGGGTCCTCATTCACACCACACAGCACATGATTTAGTATAAGGAAATACACCAGGTTATAAACCTTCCTAAATTCAATAAGGTTGACTGGCAAAAGCAAAATAATCTTTGTTTATTATTGATAGTAAATACATCTGGATCAAAACTGGGCATTCTGGGTAAGGATTGTCAAAAAAATTAAATAAGGGAAATCTTAGAGAAAGAAGGAAAAAAAAAGCTTAGTGGCTGTTCTCTTCTTTTTATAGGGCTGACAGTGTTAGATAAATGGACCAGTTAACTGGTCATCTATAGTGAGTGACAGCTTTAAGTGAACAGAATCGAGTCAGCATATCTGATAATTGGTAATAGTTGAAAGGGAGTGGAGTGAAGATGCGTGTACGTGTGATTGTGGTGGTGGTGTGAAGTCTGAACTCATCTCTTTTTTTCTGTTTCTTGTCACTGCCTGGCAAGGAGCCCTTCCTTATTTCATCTTTTTCATCATCATCCTTGACCTTTCTGTTGGATTGCCTCCCTCAGCATCACCCAAGAACACTGTCAGATAGGGCTCATTCTCCCTAGCCACTTCACACACGTGTCAGATGTGGTAACTGTCAAGCCGGGCAGCTCTCCCTGTGTCACCCACTCATTCATTTCAATGACTCTCAATCGTGCCCTTCACTTTGACAGTGGGATATCTGCATCACCATTACTTCTGAGAGTGACCGTTGATGTGATTTTTAGCTTTGGTTGTGATGATAAAGAACTCCACAGTTAAAAAGTGATTTGTGTTAATAATCTATGACTACATACCGCTCCATATCGATCTAGTCCACTAAAAAACTGCCTGGCTGAGAAACAGGAGGAGGAGAAGTGTTTCTCCCTGAATGATTTATTTGAATTTATATCAGTATATTTCATTTTCAATGTTTCCATAATTTTTGTATTGTTTGCTACTCGTACTGACAAATGACATGCAATTTTCTGCTCTAACCTTTTCGTTTCTTTTAAGTTTATTAGAAGTAATGGACACAATTGTAATTGCACATATTATTGGGAAAAGCTTTATCCAGAAAATGTATGCATTTTTGTATTTTGTTGTCAATCGGTGTGGCAGAAATATTTTGTGGCAAGTGACTGACTGTGTTAAAAAAAGCTAGCACTTAGCCTGTTAGTTACAGTTTTTCCATCCAGGTCGCCATTATTCACTATAACTTAATTTTTCACACTAACAAAGAAAAGCATTGTTTTTCACTCTTGTCAACGATTAAATTACAAAGTGATCATGTCATGTGATCCAAGTTAAATGAAGTGTTTTTATCTAAGGAGCCTTTTATTCAAGTCCATTTACATTACCATATAAATAATGTTCCATTTACATCCATCCATCTATATGGTTGCTACTTATTATTATTGTAATATTAGGAATTTCTCTGACATTTTTTTTCATAGGCACTATATATGAACCTGACTGATCTGTAATCAATTATTTCTTCAATAATCTGTAACATAAATTTCATGTAGTGTTAGTAGGGAACACAGAGAGTAATTATTATATCGTATAGTCATTGCTCACTTCATTTTAGCTTCCTGCTCCTTTTTGGCAAAGAGAATGATGAACGAGGTGCCAGGCCGCTCTGTCCACTACCCTGGTAATTTATTACACTAGTGGCTGCAGTCAAAAGCTGGTGAGGAGATAACATAAAGCTTAAGGTTGAACACCACACCCCAAAACTCCAACATAAGCCAAAGGCCGTATGATCTCAGGTGTAACGATGCTCATGACATTTTTTATACGTAGGGCCACAGTACAACATGGCATACACACTGTTTCTATCACACACACTAAAACAGTTAGATCATCTTAAACAACTGAAGCAAGATGGGGAAAAAAAGGTGTTATTTAAAGAGTCCTTCTCTGACTATGGTTTGTATATGTCAGACCTCTTTTATACGCTAAAGGTAAAAATATTTCCACAAAGGATACACCTGTGAATCATCAAGTATAGGTCCTCTGGCAAGCCTCCTGTGTCCTTTAGGTCCATTTTGAGGCATCCTAAAGAGAAGATAAGGAGGCAAAAAGACAAGACAAAAACACAATGAATATTAATACGTCCCTGTGAACAGGCTGCAAAAATGTTCTACCAAAAGAACTTCCAACACTGATACTCTGTGATAAGACTGTAGCCGTAGCCAACGTGATGCCATCCACTGGATTGTAAGTTATGATCTTTAAACCTCAAATGTGACATTTTTGCTGTCACCATCAGTTATTTTGTTGTCATTGATGATGACATTGGCTTGTTTGTTTTTTTAAACCTCTATGATAATGACTAGGTGTTCAGTTCAGATCTCCACCTCAGTTCTATTCAACTCTATCTGACCATAATCTGCACATTTGCACCAACCTACAACAGCAGGCTGACTTAAGTCATCAGCTAATGATAGTGCTAGCTAGGTTTGTTAACAAGGTGCAACTGTTATTCACCGTCAATGCAACATTAACTGAGAGGCTAATTTTGGCTCGAAATGGCATTAACCTAAAGGAAAATAAAAACAGTAAATGTCTCATGATACAACAGAACGGTTAATATAAAAAAAATGTGCAATTGGTGTATAGTATTATCTGCTTGACAATCATTTATTCAATGCATCGCAGAATAGATGACTTTTAAGTGCTCTTAGGCAGGCTGTCCAAACCCATCTGCCATAATAGCTGCATAATGACAACTTTTTCACTCAGTTTTTCATTTGAATTTTCATCCTCTCAGTCTGCTGGGATCTTTAAGAGAAAGATTTGTTATTTTAAATATGCAGTCATGAACATTCTAAAGTGTAGGTCCTTGACTTTACGTGTTAGTTTATGTTGAATGTTGACCTTGGCAAACTATTTTTTTCCTTAATGCTGTGATTGTGTGATGTAAAAGGGCAGTGAAAAAAATGTTTGTAACAACAAACTTTAGCATTGGACTGTGAAAAAAGCACTGGGAGGTAAGTCCAGGTTTTTGCGAGCATATGTCTGATTGCTCAGTGAATAGTTATTTGAGGGATTTCATGAACTGTCTGGATGGAATGATTGCTGAATCTTTCCACATGCAAAGCCAGTTTGTAGTGTAGTCTAGTCAAATGCCTATGTCTTCCTCCCCCAATATAGCTCTTGTGGTTTGACGATTAGAATACCAATACGATACCGAAGCAGAGAAGAGACACAATCCCTTTAGCACATCTTGGTCTGCTCCTGTTTGGACATGTCTGAAACACTGGCTCCTTTCGATGTGGAGTTACTTTTGGACAATCATTGGTGAGGCGCTTGGTGTAACTCCAGTTCCTCTTCAGAGAAAATAAATATCTACATACCATATTTTTGATTGAACATTACATCTTAAAACTTCTCAGGTTTCTTCGGTTTTCATGTCTTAATATGTATTTGCATTGCATTATGGTTACACTGATCTTTGGTTATGAATGGTAAATAATGATTTAACTATCAAAGCACTGCATTTGAATTCAGCTTAAGAGTGCTTTTAAAATATCCCTCCTTCAAAACCCTAAAAAATAATCAAAATGAATCAAAAATAAATAGCTACTAATAATCAGTTTACCATATGAATTTAAAAGGGCAAGAGGATTGAGGCACCTGTGAAAGACAAAGGAAAAACTGAATAATAACAAACATACAGAGTGGATTTAGATTACCTCCAGCCTAAGAAGCATGCCTATTCTTGAGCCAACTGATTTGATTTCTCACCAAGTTTAAAGAGGACATTATGCACAACTATTGCACATGTTGAATAATCTTTCAACACCTGGCCAATAACAAGCTACATGTGATAAAGCTAAGCAATGTAATCCCCTTCTTTTATCCATTGAAAGGGTTGTGAAATAGCCTAACATCTTATTGTGTGATTTTCCTTTGAAAAGACTACTTAAGTGGTGTTTCTTTCCAACAGGGTGCCAGCAAGTTTATTGGCATGATCCTGATTTGCTGTGTGTGTGTGCATGATTGAATGTCTCTCTCTGAAGCTTTGCTCTTAATGAGCGTCTATGGATATATGTATTAAGAACTCTGGTAGGGAATGGTTTTCACCTACATGTTTCACTGACAACCCTGGCATGCTTGTTGGCTGCCTTGTTTCGTGCAAAATAGAAAATGGGCCTAATAATAATAATTTAGGAATGGAGTAGACACGTCCAATTTCTTTTTCTGCTTATAAATTGGAAGTCGCAGCACTTGCTACTTTTAAGTTAGCTTATGCAAGTAGTGTGAATGTGTGTATAGGGTTAATGACACAAAATGTTACAGATTTAGTTCAAAAGAAGAACACACTTTGTTCTCAGGTTGAGAATGACTTCTACAGTGAAACTGATTCCCCTCCAAGTCATTATTTGCCTTTCATTCCTACTTCCCCACTATTTCCCCAAGGCCTGCCTGCTGTGTTTCACACCCATAACATATTGATCTTTAAATATTTATCCTGCAAACATACATGGGATATGACGTGTATTCCCAGTCTATCTGAAGTATTCACCTCTTGCTAAATAATTGATGGCACATTCATGTATCAGTACCTTTGTCAACCTTTCTGCAGGGGCCTTAGCTAAGCTAAGATGTTTTATTAAAAGGATCATACCCCAGACCGCTGGCAGTTTCTAAGTACTGAAAACAAAGTGCAAGTGTTTAATTGGGCCATTGGCAAAGAGGCAGTTACTGGGGTTGAGTGTTTTTTAGAGTATGGGTGTCAGAGAGAGAGAAGTAAAAAGGTTTACATGATGACCTCTAAGATGCTGATGGGGTATTTTTTTTTACTCACTGCAGGTCAAGACAATGTGAAAATTGGAGGAAAATCTGTAAAAACTGGTGTTGGTAGGAGGTTTGCTGATTTGTGACTCTTTCCCTTCCACATTCAAAGTCTTATTGATCTGCAAGCCCATCAATAAGACAATGTAATCCCCCTCTGCTCCACCCCCATCAGTTCCAGAGTCACAACCGAAACCACAGTAGCAGAAAATCCTGGTAAAGCCAGACTGTCTGTTCTGTTCCTCATGCTACAGAGGGCAATGACAGTTTCATGTGAATTATTGACATTTGTCTCAGTGGTTGAAAAATGCTTTTAAATTACAATCTAAAGATGAAATGTCAATAAAGCTTATGAGATATTACTTGGATGTTGTATAGGGTCTAGCATACATAGGACTGGTTAATAAGTGTGAATGCAGGACTGAATACACCTTGGAAGAAGTGCCATTAGGGGAGTTTCGACAAGAAAGACATTAGGCTTGAGATTTCGTGGCTGTGGGAAGCAATAGTATAATAGTAGTGAAATTAAAACAGGTGAAGAACAAAGCCCACCTGACATGATAAGAATTGAGGCATTTGGCTGCCTGGATGTTCTACATTGTTGTGATCTATCCAGACAATGAATAGTGCCAGCTTCACTCATGATCAGCCACACTGTAATTTGGCTCTGCGGGTGACAAACGATCAAATAGAAGGGACAGAGATGCGTTTTATTATGACAATGTCATAAGAAAGAACAGCACAAGAAAGAACAGCTCAAACCCATGATTCCAAGACATCCACTTGCATGATGAACAGGTCCTATATTAGGTTGGATGAGGGCTTCTCTTTGGGAAGTCAAATGGATGTTGATCCATCACCCACCATTGAAATGAGACATTGGGAGATGTTAAACAGGTAAGTGGAGCAACGATTTTGCAAAAATCTTAAAACAATTGCCTGTAAAAGTTTGCTTCTTCTCCTCTCTCGATTTCCCGAAGTCTCTTATGCAAGGACAAGAAGGAATCCTGTGAGTAGTTCTGAGTCTGGCAAAGATCCCAGGTGTGACCATCCATACATGCAACTCCTTCTCATGTGACTTCAAGCTCCCCTGAGTGCCAACAAACCCTAGCCTGTTTCCTCCGTTAAAATTCAAATTCAACTAAATGATGGGTTACGCTCTTCCTTCCCTGTTTTAAACAAACCATATTGTGATCAGCAGTGTCAGGGTTACAATCCTCTATCAATACACTCTTGAATTTAAAGATGAATTCAGCATATGTTCATTTTTCACTACCTGAATCCTCTGCCTGAAAGGAGGTTCATCATCCATGCAATTTTTGCATGATCACTAGACTACGTCTGGCAAAGCTGTTTGAATTTAAATGAACACTGACAGAAGAAATTGTAAGCTAGCAGGAGACCGATTTTAGGTCAGGTCAGTATCTCAGTGAATGTGACCCATGCACTGGATACTGGAGGATAATTTCACAAGTTTATTATGCAAAGAAAACACAGACAAACTTGGAGAATGGGGACAGTCAGTTGAGAAAAAAACAAAACAATTATCTAGCATCACCCATATCCCCAGTTTTGTGTGTGTGTGTGTGTGTGTTGTTATTTTTTTGTGGCAGCTCCTTCTGGCTTCCCTGTAAAATTGAAACATAAATATATAAAATAAAGCACATGCAGCCCAGATTGTGATGACATACTTTCCTGGTTTTGAGAGTATATACTGCCTGAAAGGGCAGCAGCCTCTAAGACAATGGTGACACCAGTGTCATAAAGATAGGGAGCACACAATTATTAATAACGTTTAATCAGTTGCACTAAAATTGGCAGGCACATGTATTATTTATTACAGTTAGTAGAGCATACTGTTGTCACAAACCGAAGGTTAGCACAAGGAGTGGACCCAAACACAGACACCAAACCGCATAGTGTATTTGTTTACATAAGTCTTAACTGAGCATCAGAAAACATTAGGGAATGTGATTCTGGTTAGATGACGATGCTTGCGTTTGTGCGTGTATACACAAACAGGTTTATATATATAAAAAAATCCCCACTCGCTTCTGTGGGCGGTCTGTCCTTCAAGCTCAGGTCCTCTACCAGAGCCCCGGAGTTTGAGGGTCCTGCGCAGTATCTTGACTGTTCCTAAGACTGTGCTCTTCTGGACAGAGATCCCCAATGTTACATATATAGAGAATATGCATAATATGCAAATGGAGAACAAACAGCCATTATAATTCATCATACACTGAGAACAGGATACAAATCAACAATACACTTTTGCATTATATCAACAGCTAATTAATATTGTGCAAAACATTTTATAAGCCACATCAGTGTCTACGGTCTGTCAACTGTTTACTATCATAGCTAAGTGGCTAACAAAATTAAACAGTTGTCCTGCTAAGGAATGTTATCTTGTTTCAGGATACATGTCATACATAATACCTGGCATTATCCAAAGACACATCTGCTTACATTTATCATTTGCTCATCTCTCCTCCTCTTCTTTTCTCTTTTCTAAACTGAGGACCTTATTGCTTTGACCTTTTCTTGTCCATCTTCCATCAGTAATTTTGCACTAGAGTAGCAACACCAATCCCCCAACCCGAGAATCACCACAACATAAACTAACAGACCTGCACTTTAGTGCACAGATTTGGTTTGTATAGTTTTTTTTTTTCTTTCTGGGATTTTACACAACCCAGGAAAAAATCATTAATACATAATGGGCTTGGATTGACAATATTATGAATGAAATGTGCTCTATTTGGAAGCAGCCTGCCGCCCTCCACTTTCCACAAGTTGTGTGTGAGACTCCAGCACAGCAGGCGCTCTGAGGGCCCTTGTGCTCACTTTTCGTATATGTGTGTAATAGAATTTAGAAAACACATCGGTGCCAATTATAAGTCTATATCATGATGTCCTGTGTTTTTGTGTTTGTTGGTTTGTTTTGATTTTTTTTAATTTTACAAGCCGGTTATTTGATGCCGCTCCAGCCAGCCAGACAATCCCCCGCCATCCCGCCCCTCTCCTTCCAGTGCGGCAAGCAGCAGGTGCACCTCGCACACAGAGGGGACACTACTCCCCACAAATGGGATATAGAAAACTGATCAGTGCCCATGCAATCACAAAAATGCGTTTACGTGACGTCGGGGAAGCATGGGCAGGAGCAACTTTTTTTTGTGGATGCCCATGATGCTGCCCCCACCACGATGCTGCACTGGGCAAGGGCCCATGTTGCCCATATCAAAATCTGCCACTGGACGGAGGAACAAGAGGGATTCTGCAACAGAAGGAGAAGGAGTTAATGTTTGGGTAAGGAGCAGGTAAGATTTCGCTGGTGAGTTTGTTTTCCTTACTTGCAGGTCCGTGCTTTGAAACCTCTGAGGTGGGGAGGTCCATGGGAGTTTCCAGAGTGCAGAGGGTTTAACCGACAGCAGCACTACAGCCAGAGTGTCCCGGCTGTCGTGGCAGGCTGGAAGGCAGGCAAGGAGGCAAGACAGGTGTTCGGGTGGAGAGAGAAAACGCAGCTCCAGGTGAGGCCAAACCCTGGGAAGAAACAACCTCTGAATACAGGGAAAACAACGTTACACGAGGAAAACAGGTAGAAAGGGTTAAGAGGTTAAGTTCAGTTTAGTCCTTTCTTGTTCAGTTCTCTTAGATCAGTTAATAAGCTCCACGCTCCACTCCCAACCAGTCCGTGATTCCTGCATTTGGGTCTTCTCTCCATTTCCACACACCAGACCATGACACACACAGCTTCATAGACACATAGGCTTTGCTTCTGCTTCTTCTCCTGCAACCTGGACCTGAACAAGTGTCAGAAGATAGATGGAATTTTTTTTATAACAAGCAAAGTTTTTCCTGGTTTTGTTATCATTATAAGACTAGCTGTCATGATAACTGGTCACGATTATTGTGAAAATGTAACTTTTCCTTTTGGTCTTTTACCCTCACATCCACTTATTTCCACTCAAGATCCATATAAGGAATGCTGCAGAAGTGTTAACGAGCAAGAAGGGAAAGAAAACAAATCTCCTTCTACAGAATCACATTAGACAGGTGTTCATGAATCCTCCTCTATGCACTGAAGCAAGGAAAGGTTCAACACTAAGAATGAGCATATTGAAAACTGTACAGTGTAGACCTTTACTTGAAAGTTACATTCCTTGTGAGTGTTTTACAAATTTTAGAGGCAAAGGTCAAAAGAAACTGAACAAAATGAACTGAAATGTTTTTCAACCTTGTCAAGTTCCAAAGCGTTCTCATTTAACTAAATACATATTTAGGGTTTATTCATGTTTTACCTTTACCTTTCAGAACATCTTCACCTTCTTTGCCTCCTAACCTATCCTAAGCTCCTATGACACACTGAAATACAACTGAATTCCAACATACTTTGGAATTATTCTCATCATAGTGGTCAAACCCATTAGCATTTATTTTGCATGTGGGTCCAGCACAGATCAACAACAAGGGCAATTGGGCAATAAATGTTATTGCCCAGTTAAATGCAATCATCTGTTTATTTATTAATTTAAGCTCCATGAAACATTCCTGCAACAAGTAAAGTGTGGAATGTTGGGACATAAGCAGATGCTTCATTGGCAACCCACATTCATGACACAATTCATGCAAAGATAACCCATCAGGCATTGTCAAGTCTTGCATAGGAGTTATTTTGTAAAACTTTATGTCCTTCAGCCAGCAAAAACAATGTATCTTATAGCAGCATCAGACAAATGTGCATTCTAATAGGGCAAGATAACTGATTATAACTAATTGCCAAAAAGACAACTTGGAGCTCTGGGAGCACTGAGACCTGCATCACCACATACCAAGCTGGTGATGATGGCACTTACCCAGCTTCCTGCGTGTGATACACAAGTGCAAGTGGAAGGCAATTGATTTCTGTGAGCAACCTAAAAATTGCAGTGCTGTAAACATTTTGAAGTTTAACAAACAACAACTTTATTAGGTAAAAATGGCCACATTTATAATAGGTATGTGAGTTGCATTTCATTGCTACTCTCATAGAGCATTCTGATTGTACCAAGCTGTTTTTTGGTTTTACTTATTCCATGATGCCATGGCTGCAACTCCTAGAACAAGTCTGCAACCCTGCACACTAAAGCAAACATAGAACATACTAAACATGCAACAACTAGTAGATGCAAACAAAACTAATACACACAAACACTCAAACCTAACACAGACTCAAACAACATGTGCTCTTGTGTTTATGATTCCATTCAAGGTCAAATTCACCAGATGGAGCAGCTTAGATAGAGTGAGGGGTTCTGCCAGGGGAGAAATTAAGTAAAATATTTTGCATTAACTGTTTAAGAGTGATAGCTAACTTTATAAACAATACCCTATTTTCATAGGGTCAAAAGCAATATAATGATATCCTTGCAAGCATTTTTTGTTCATTTGAGTCCTGTACCCTTGCATGAAAAAAATAAGCACATAAAATTGATATCAAGTGATGTACATAAACCTATGACAGCATTAGCAGACTCAATAATATACAAATAATTAATAACAACCAGAGAGAGAGAGAGCCAAATCAATAATTATTGTTTTACTTTTTAAAGAAAGCAACTCAGTTTCTGCAGGCAAAGAAATGTCACCAGCAGTGTTGATGTTGTTTCTTGAAAATAGAAATGTATTGTACATTATTCATTATTTTTCTGTACATTACATACATTTTTATGAGAGACAGCGACTTAATAAACTACTTGATATATTACTTCTGTGTAACTCTGTCATGATCCTGGGTCTTTTTTTCCCAGCGTTCCAGTTTAAATTTATTTTATTGTTTATGTTTAAGTTTTTTAGGTTATCTAAGTTCATTTCTATTATGCCTAGTTGCCATTATAGTTCATTGTTTCTTATATTCCCCTTATGTCTTCAACCCCAATGTTTAAGTCTCCCTTGCTCTTCATGTGTTTCAAGTCTGCATATCTTATGTTCTCAAGTTCCTGTTTTATTTTGAAGAGGTTTTGTGTTTCTATGTTCAATGTGTTTAGTTTTACTGTGACGTCGTTATGTTTATTCTAATCAGCTGTTTCCCCATGTGACTCCAATTCCCCTGATCGCTTCTTGTGTGTATTTAGTCATTGTGTTTTCATTCTTTTCTCATCTGGTTGTCTACTATGTTCATATCATTTTTCTAGGTTTTTCTATGTATCCACACCAAGTCTCAATGTTTAAGGTTTTTTAATATTTTAATCTCAGTTCACCCAGTTTAGATTATTGTTTAATTTATCAGTTAACTATATACCGAAGACTACAGATTTACACACTAACTATCCTATCTCTATCCTAATGAGGGCATGATTATGATCTGTCTCTTAGTATTATGTATAAACAAAAGTCTGACCAAAAAATGCAAAGCTAAAATAGAATACAGCGCATTTGTGACAGTGATTCTACTTTATAAACAGTTACAGGTACGAATGGTGCAAGCCTGACTGATCTTCATAACCTTTGTTACAATAATTGTCTACCTAACTACAGTTACTGTACACAACTTTGTTAATTTGTGAGTTAGATTGCACTCCCATGTGGTTTACATATAAAGAAGCACAATCATCACATCATTATATGAATGTTTGCATAATATTTGCCTTTGATATATCAATGAAGGGAGATTGTGGTTAAGAAAGGACTTACTATACTTGAGCACTTTATACAACATGTCTGATTTTTCTAACTACGTGTTTTCTGTCCAACATTCACAGATATTCACGGTCAGATGAACGCATCAGAGGGCAATTTGGGGTTCAGTATCCCCAAGGATACTTTGATATGCAGTTCAAATTCACGGTCTGCACCCCTCGAAGGACCCGGCTAATGTAGACCGTGGCCCCTTCAAAGGTCCCAAAGCCTGAGAAGACTGCAAGAGAGTGGCTGTTAAATTGGACAGTCTACACTACTGCTCCTGTCGCCTAGCAACTGTGACGGTAGAAGCTACAGCCATGGTCGACAGCATGTCTAACTGAAATAGAGAAAATCATTTACTTTACTTGAAGAAAACTGAGATGCTTCATCCGTGAATGATTGGCAGTCATCTGTACACATTTACCGTATTGTATAAAATGTATTATATAAAATATGTAAATTAAATCTCTTTGAAACTTATAGAATAACATTTTTTATTGCTGTTCATTTTCTATTATTCATATGATCCTGTAACTTATTTGTGTGCATAGATAATGTAAAAATGTCACAAAGCTAAAAACTTTTTTTTTTATTTCTCCAAAAAAGCTTAGTTACACAGATGAAGTGTATAAAATTAAAGTATTTTCACAGCGCATTAGTCTATTTTACATAAGCTTAATAATCAGAAAAATGCTTTGATTTAAAATAAATGCAAACATACCTTTCTACTAAAACTGTTTATGTTGTTCTCCACCTTTTCCTTAACCAGAACAGACTGCAGGATTAACCTGAGTGCCCCAGTCCTGGAGCGTTGGTTTAACCAGGAGGATCCCAGGCCTGATTTTTGTTGATGTATTATAAATATTCTTTTTTTTTTTGTTATTGTTATTTACTTTATTATCATTAAATAAATATCCTTTTAAAATTGCTCAACGTTAGCGTTATGGTCATACATGTTACAAATACCTTTAAATAAAATACGTTCAGTGATATTTACTGTTTGTTTTAACCATTCCATATTATACCATACCAGCTTTATTTATAAAGCACATTAACATAAAACCAGGGTTCAGAAAAGTGCTGTACATATACAAATAGCATAAACAAAATAAAATAAGATAAAATCAAATAAATTAATAAAATCAAATAAAACATCTTAAAGCAAACTGAGTCAATCCCCTAAAAGAGCGCCAAAGGCATCAGCAAATAAAACATGTTTTAAAAAGTGTTTTAAACTCAGAAAGAGAAGAGGCCTGCCTAGTGTGCAAGGGCAGATCATTTCACAACTTTAAAGCAGCTACAGCAAAAACACGGTCACCTCTAAATGTATTTTTGGCTTTTGGTACCTTAAGGAGCTGCTGATTGGCGGACCTTAGGGAACAGGCAGGTGTATATGGTTGTAGTAGCTCTGAGGGGGGGGGACATTAAGGGTTTTAAAAACAAATAAAATAACTTTAAAAACAATTCTAAAATGTACAAGTAGCTGGTGGAGTGAAATTAAAATGTGCTCAGACTTTGTTCCAGTTAAAAGACACTCTGCAGCATTTTGCACAACCTGCAAGCGCCTAATGGATGCATCACTAACCCCATCACTAACCCCACAATAAAGTGCGTTACAATAATCCAGCCTAGATGTAACAAACACGTGGATTATTGTCTCAAAAAGCTTTTTGATAAGATAGGCTTTATTTTGGCTAAATGCCTCAAATGAAAAAAAAAATAAATGTATTCATAACATAAAACTTTTAAATTAACACAACACATATAATTCCATATGTGAAGACAGAAGCCACTGGTGTGATATGTAGAATTACACTGTGTTACAAAAAGTATTCACGGACCCATCTAATCACTGAATTCAGATGTTCCAATCACTTTTATGCCCACGGGTATAAAATCAGCCCTAGACATGCAGACTGCTGCTACAAAATATTTATAAAAGAACAGGACGCTCTCATGAGCTCAGTCAATTCCAGCGTGGCACCATGATAGTGCAGTTGTGGTATTTCTTCATTACTAAATATTCCACAGTTAGTAATAGTACTACAAAGTGAAACTAATTAAAAAACAAACAAACAGCAACTCAGCCATTAAGTGACAGGTCACATAAAATCAGCAAATGCTGAGGTGCATACTTTTGTAGAGGTCATAAACTTTCTGCAGTCAGTCTCTACAGACCTCCAAACTTCAGATTAGGCAAAGGACATTGCAGAGTTTGGTGTTTTCCAGGAGAACAGTACTTGTCTCACTGCATTGTGCAAAGTATAAGTTTGGGTTTGTTTTTCAGGAATTGCATTCATTTCAGTGACAGTAACTCTTAATGCTTCAGCATAACAAGACATTTTGGACAATCCCATGCTCCCAACTTTGTGAGAATAGTTTAGAGATGGACTCGTCCTGTTCCCAGATGACTGCGCTGTCACAGCTAATGAGGCAGGCTGGACTCAAATGCAGAACTTGGAAAGGTTTAATGCATTTATTAACAGTGAACTCAACAATATTTAACACAATGCAAAAATGTGAACTAGAGCTATAAAGTGTGCAGGGGCAGAGGTACGGTGGCCCTAGAGACAAAGCATGTACAAACTGCAAAACACAACAGAAGTGCTCCAGGACACTAGGGGCAGTGTTGAGCTTTGTTACCTAGTGGCTACACAATCTAGGAAGTGCCAACGACCGGATTCGGTGTGTGGTAGTAACAGGTAAATTAACGAGTGTGGTTGTTCTGTCCTTGCAGGTGTTTTCCGCCACAGGCTAAGTATCCACGGAGAGCAGAAGCAGTATAAAAACACAGAACAGAAGGAGCCATGGTTTCTCTAACTCAGCTCAACAATCCAGCAAAGACTCCCTGCCAGCCACTACTTTAAGTAGAGGGTGTGTTGGGCTAGAGGGCGGAACCAGAAACTGAATACTTTATTGATCCCCGAGGAAATGACTCGGTCATAGTTGCTACAAAACAATAAGATCAGTAACTAACTAAACTAAATTAAATAAGCCAACCTATTACAAAGTTACAGAATATAACAAAATGCCACAGACAGGAATGATTTCCTGGGTCATTTAGTGGTCTCTTACTGAACAAGCTCCTGTGACTGGCTAGGTTGGGAGGAATTATCCAGAATTGTCCTTATCTTGGACAACATTGCCTCTCTACACTACCTTAATAGAGTCCAACTCCATCCACACAACATTGATGGCCTTGTGGATCAGTTTATTGAGTCTGTTGGTATCTGTGACCCTCAACCTGCTGCCCCAGCGTGCAACAGCACAGAGTATGGCACTGGCCACAACAGACTCATAGAAAATCTACTTTAAAATATAGCGGTTCATATATTTCATTGTAAAACATGAACCCAGATGACAATTTTCCTTGCCAGTGCTCTATAAGTGTCTCAAGGGGACCGCTTGTCATTCACAATCCGATGTAGTATGTAATATCATTGATTTATAAATATCAAGAAAAGCGTCTTTTGCTGGAGGATCGTGCAAAGTGTCAAGCAAATTCTCCATGACAAACATGGTGAAGACTTATGGACACACTCAGATACTTTTATGGTGTGACAAGAAGAAGGATGACCCAGTGTATATCTGCTTCACTTTTAGTGGTTGATAGATGGAGCCATCCAAACATGACTGTACCCTTCTTAATCGTCAGCAAAGACAGCTTAAACTTTATATATCTTCTTGATTGACAGCGTTAACTTAGCGAAAGTGTTGAAAATGTCCATCCTCTCCTACAGCTTGTGCTGCAAGCTGTAGGAGAGATAGTGACCTAGAGAGGATAGTGATAGTGACCTTTCACTGGTGTCCAACCAAGTGCAGAGGATTGATAAGATTAGCATCTTCTTAACATTCTTAAGGTTTATGGATCTCCATATGTCTTATTAAGTCTTATTTCTTTTTACTTCTGCATTCAATATATCAAACATTTAGATGCTTAAAATTAAGCGAAACAATTTCTTTGATGTCTGCTGGGTCAGATTCATTGTTTACAGGAAAATAAACCCTCAATAGTTACTCAAAAATAGAATGAATTTTAATCTGGAATCATTCGTATCTCATTGTTTAGAGGACAAATGTCTATGATCGAAAACCACTATCAACAAATTCAACTCCTTCATAAATCTATTCACAAATCTTTGTCTGTTTAAAGTGATAGCAAAACATATAATTCCTGTGGATGCTAAAGATATCCATACTGTCAGACAATAACACTGATATTTGACATTAAACAATGGACATGGACAAAGTTTGAGAATATTATGCCTCTGACCAATAAATTGTTAATCTCTTGGATTTAGGAACAACAAAAACAATAGGATTATCATATAGGAAGGTGACCCCAAAATGTAAACCTTTACTTTCTGACACACTTTAGTAACAGCAAAGTGTTTGAGCCTCGGCTAAGGTAAAAAAGGTGCAGAATCTTCCCCTCCAAGCACACTGCTTGGCCATGAACATTTGAGTGTTACATAATGTTCAGGTCAAATTTGAACTGTTTGACATTTGACAGAAGTAAAAGTACCTTACATGTCATACTTTAAGACTAAAACGTCTAGCCCAAAATACACAAATATTTAAATATCTTAAAATTTTACACATCTGGTCTTTGAGTAATCATTGAATCAGAAAAACTCAAATAGTTAAATGGCATAGGGGTGACCATATATGTGACTATTCATGTATGGTCATACGGAGGATGCCTGGAGAAAAATATGAGCTCCGTGTCAAGGCACTCACTTCCACCTTGTTGGACTCCAGGTACTCTGGACTCTGTTAAACATGCAAAGAAATGTCTCAGCTGGGAGTCAAACCTAGAACTTTATGGATGTGAAGCTTAAGTTCAAACTGCTTATCACCACGTTAACCTCCGTTAAGAGCTCGTGTCCGTGTTATTAGTGTGGATGCTTATTAAGCATCCACAGTATTTTTCTTTGAATCTATATTATTATTCCATCTTCCGTACATTTCTTGTACTCTTTCTTCAACACCATTCAACTTAGAAAAACCATTCAACCACTGTTAGATTCCTCTTTATTTGGACATTACTGCTTCTTTTTTTTTTTTCATTTTTAACTTTTATATTTTTTAAATTATTCAACAAAAAATTACCATGTATTTAAATGGGAGAATCTTCAAATTCTCATTTAACTTACTCATCTTTCAACTCTATCTACGATGTCATACATTCACCTAGAGTGACCGTTCAACCTTTAAAACGAAGCCGAGACACTGAACTATTGAACTTGTATTTATCTTTTCAATATCTGTTATACTTTTTCTTCAGCTCCAGTTTAAGTTTCATGCTCTTTTTCACCCGTTTCAGAGTTTATTAATGGGTGTGGAAGGCACGGAATTCTCGAGGTTAGAGTGAGACAGGCCAACTGCTAGAGTGGGAGCAGGGGAAAAATTTATCTTAAAAACTTCTCTTTAAACTGCTGCTTTGTCGTCAGCGTTTGGCCTAGAGTCATCATTTTACCCTCAAAATGTAGCCATCGTTGCCCTCATTAATCCAATGTCATTGTTATTGTAATGAAGGCTATGGTTCTTTCATAAATGTCACCAATGCACAGCCTCCTCCATCCAACTCTTCCATAGAGTGTAATGTTAAATGTTTCTCAAAATTCATCTTAAAATCAGAAGGACAGGCTGTCTTTACACTGTCACCACGTCCACATAATAATCTCGACAAGCATGAAAACGGAGAATTTGGTACACTGGACTTTGCTGGCGCTCACGGTGAAAGAATTTTGTCATTACAAGCTGTAGATTTTCGTCAGACTAGTTAGTTTCGGCTTCACTTTTCCATTTATTTAAAGCAGCAGCAGAGAGGTGCATGTCTGTGTCTGGAGCCACAGGCTGGAGTCGCCATAGCAACCAGGCTCACACCTGCCTGCTGAATGAGCTCTGTCTGTCACTCTGCTAAGATTCATCTTAAAAACGTCTGCTTCAACTGCTCCTCTGTCCACAGTTTTTGGGTCTACAGTTTTTCAAGAGCACTGAGGCAGATTTGACAGGTTTTTGCACACAGTAATAATATGTCAGCAGTTAGTTCAGGCCAAATGGATAGAGCACGATGATTGACCATTAAATTCAAGCCTATTGTTCATTTTTGGGTTTCTCTTCAGTAGACAGTTAGTTCAGATCTGGGCACGTGGAGTCAGTTGATTACCTGTAGAATCATCTTTTCTAATTGGATGATTTAAGTTACAGCATTGACCTGTCTGTGTTGGATTCTCGAACATTTCAGTCGTTCAGTGATTAAAAGAATATACACTTTCAATATTCATTCAAATGTTTTCTGACTCTACATTTTCTTTTGTCACTATTTATCTTTTTATTTACATTTTAAACATGTTCAGCTACTTTTCAACTTATTCCTCTGTATAAACTGCAACTTTTAACAGTTCAACACTTTAGCCTTCAGGTGAAAGATTCAGCCTATTTCAGCCCATTCAACATTTTTAACCTAAAATTCAACAATTTTTTTCATTTCAGCTCAAAACATTCAGCTATCAGTATCCACAGTGCAGTTTCTTCAGAAA
>VUQR01033583.1:0-16400 GCA_015108515.1 Hemichromis elongatus
AAGTCTTCTCCATTATAACCTAACTGTAAAAAGCCGGTAACCCCACCAGAGTTTTCATTCACTTCACAGCCAATCCTACACTGTAAAATGTGAACACCTGGAAAGAGAAGGAGAAACAAAGATTGCAATTATTTGTGTTAATTGTAGAACATGTGACGCATATCTATCTTTAAAAGTCTGCGTTTTCCTCATGATTGAAGTCAGATTCTGTCAACCTTTACTGATTTTGCTAATAGAGCCTAACTCAAGTGTGGATGATTTAAAACCAGCTTTGATGTGATTTTTCAATATTAAAAGAAAAAAGATTAAAGACTGTTTCAGCACAGACATCAGCTGATAGATACCTAGACTACAAAGTGTAAGAACCTGAAAAACTGTTAAATGTTTTAAAGGCAACAACAATATAAATTCAAATGGAAAACTAAGAAGAACAATTAAGTAATTACAACAAGTAAATGTATGTTTCACGTTAGGTTTCATGGTCTTAATTAAGAAGCACAAAATTAAGGCTGTAAATCTTTTAAATTATAATTATTTTAATTAATTTTACATAAATAAATTTTGTTTAGATACATTCATAATAATATAACATAATGTATCAAAGAAAGTACTGCACCTCCACTTTGGTTTAACTTCTGCTTCAAATTAGAAATTGAGTTTTGGTAAATGCCTGGCTGATGCTCAAAACACTCTTGAGTGTACAACCCCAACTCGCCAGGGTTGTCATCAAGCATTTTTTTCGCCCAGTTCTGTCTTGGTTCTACTATCTTCTTGGGGGCGTCACAATAAATCACCTCTGTGTCATCAACCGCTAAAACAAACATAAACTCTGAGACGTCTGGGCTTCCAGAGGTTCCAGTGCCAAAATACTTCAGCATATGGCTCACTGTAGAACAAACAGATGTTTAGGATGTTAGTAAATATCTAAATAATACATGAAAAAATTATTTCAAAATATGAATTATTCATTAGGATACAGTAAAAGCAACAGACGTGTACAGCAGGGTGAGGAAGTCTAATGAACAATAAAACTTGACAATCTTGCTCTTATTTTGGTAAAAATGTGGGACCAACGAAGTAAAACAGTCAAAAAGGCCTTTGAAGAGGATTATTTGAGCCTATAATAATTGCATGAATTAGCATGTTTTTGTTTGTTTGTTTTTTGTTTTAAAATGATTTCTTTGAACTTTTCTTTTTCCAAAGTGGAATGATTATGTCTGAGAACGGATTTTTACGTAATACATTTCACCATGTCAACTATTGAAAAAGGTGGGATAGAGAGAGATGGAAGTCCCCCCGGCTCACCTTTCAGTATATTTGAGAGAATGTAAAAATGTTTAACATCCAGTCTTTTATAGATTGCTACAACAGAGTTTGTATGCTTTTGCTAATTTTAAATCATCTTTATTTTTAATCACAGGCAAATAAAAATATGAATTTGATCAATATGTTAAATGACAAATCGGGGCTCTGAAGATTGTTGGAAAACCATTTCAGGTCACTACCTCATGGTCACGAATATATAAAACATGTTTTGAGTTATTTCAAACTTTTTTGTTTACTACATAATTACATATGTGATCATTCATATCTTTGATGACTTGTGTGAGAATCTACAAAGTAAAAACCATTAAATGAGGTGTGTCCAAACTTTTGACAGATATTGTACATGTAATGAATGAACCATTAGGCAGTATATTCATGTGTGATAGAATTTTTTGTGTTGAACATAACATGGAGAATTTAAAAGTTTAAACTTAAACAGGTTAACGGAACACACAGAGAAGATAGAAAGTACAACGCGACAACGAGCAGGGGAGGACGGATGCAAGAGGTGAACAGGGCTAAGAGGAAACAGCTGGGAAACACGGCTGATACTGATTACGCTGACAAGACGGGGAGAGCACAGATAGAACACACTGACCTAAGACTGACACCTACAAACTAAAACAGGAAATGCGCTGACTAGACTGAGGAATGCGGTAGAGACAGAACTGACAGACACAAAAACAAAGGAAGCGCAGGACCAAAAACCCTAAGAACCAAAGGAGCAAAATATGACAACAGCAACAATAAGAATACTACTACTAATAATAATAAAAATAATAAACACAAAACACTGGGTCAAAATGACACTTTTTTTTTAGTAGTTAAAAAAATTAATACCCCAAACCCTGTAAACATGACAGATTTTTGTATCCTGTTCCATATTCATTACAATTGGCCTCTGAGCATAAGTTATATGCTGCTTTTTGGCAATTTTTATCAGTCTGGCTGAGGCAGACTGTATGTATTGTGAAAAAGGGACTCAAATGCAGACCAAAAACAGAACATAAAAAGTGATGTAACAAAAAATAGCAACAATAACAAAATAACAAATAATGAGCAGTTTATTAAGGCTGTCAAAATAAATACCAACAAAGGGCATGGGTGAAATTAAACAATAACCTAAACTAGGTAACCTAAAATTAAAACATGTAAAAAGCTTAAACATGGAGACCTGGAACACAACATGAGCTAGCAGACCATCTGACAAAGACGGAATGAGAAAAAAGAGACTAAATACGCACAGGAGGATATCGGGGGAAGTCAAAACACGTGGGGAAACAGCTGATACACATGAACATAACAACGTGACAGGTGGAGAGTAAAACTAAACACATTGAACATAGGAACACAGGACCTCTTAAAAATAAAACAGGAAACATAATTAAACTAAGACATTAATACATGAACTTGACAACAAACGACATGCAGACATGAAACACATAAAGGACAAGGGAGACTTAACACAGGGGTTAAAAACACAAGGGCAAACTAATAAACAAATTAACTTAGACAACCCAATGAACTTAAACCATAAACATCAAAATAAACTAAAATTCAAAATGCTGGGTCAAATACCCAAGATTGTGACAATTTAGGCAAAAACTAGTTAGTTTAAAATAAATTTGTTAACTTATTTTAAAGGGAGTACTCTGAACCATGAATAAACTTTCCTTAATTTTATTCTGCTGTGAATTCTGTAGCTTTTAACTTTGTTTTTATTCAGTTTGAGTCAAGAGATTTGGTTATACTGAACAGACCTCTTCTTTATGAGATATTTGCATCAGAAATCTCAGTGGGAATAACAAAAAAAATAACACTTACCGATCATGAGATTTTATTGAGATATTATAATGAATTTAACAGCGCAGTGTGCAGTTCTCTCTCTACTGATATGAGAGAATGCAGAGCTAATATATCCCAGTAGTCATTCCAATAGGACAATATTTATTTGGTTACACCTTGGATTGCAGTGTTTAGGAGTGTTTAGGAGATTGGATGTAAGCAAAAATAAGTCTAATGCACACTGTTTTAAACACACAGAACTGACTAGCTGTCCAAAAGTAAAATAATTTGTTTATCAGAGCACTGCATTTATTTGTCACATCTGCTGTAAATCAGTTTTTAGTCTTTTTTTAACTTTTGTACAGTTAGATTTACCTGTCTGCTGATTTTAGTTGCATTTTACTAAGAATAGCATTGCCAAGTACATTTGATATATTTTTTGATTGTGGGTCATGATCTTACCTGCAGACGCAACGTGACAAAGGAGGAACAGGATCATTAGCTTCACCACCATTTTTAGCGTGTTGGAGTTAAACTGAAGAACAAACAAGAATCATTTTGGTTTTACAGGCTTGTTCAGTTTAAAGGTATTTCCTGGTTCAGGTTTCGGCTTCAGGTATGTTCAACTGAAACCAAACACAACTTTAACTCTTACGTATACTATTTAAATTTGACTTCAGTCTCTTGTTTTTTACAGAGGCTTAAAACTTGTTTGTGTAAAATGTCTGTTACCTGTTCCTGCTTGTGTGTGCCTGTATTTTTATACATGGGGAAAAGGAATTTGTTCATTTTATATGTCCCGCAGCAGAGTGAACACCTCCTCTGTATAAAGGGATAATTTGAAGGAAAAGAACATGATTTATTGAAATGCAGATTTTTACCAATCTTTCCTTCACTAGCATAGTAGAGTTTAACAATGTTATGAACTTGCTGAAGTCAAGATACCAGAAGTGGCAGAGATGAAGCTGGTGGATACTTGGAAGAGGATCTTTATCTGGCCAGGATGAGGTGGAGATGGGGAGGAGGCATGCAGCACAAATGTGAATCTGAAAAGCAGAATGATGCACAATGAACAGCAGCTGGTTGGCTCACAGAAAGAAAATGATTGGGCCAGATTTTTGGGGACAAAATTAAGTTGGACAACAGTCCGAACACCCGTTGTAAGTTTCCTGGTGCAATGGTCCCTCGCAGTTCACTTTTCGCAGCTTTACTGTTTTACAATTTTTTTTTGGTTTTTAAACAGAACCTTGTGTTGTCAGTAATTGTCAATAATCTCATACCGTGTCTCCTGTACCCAGAGAATGCGGTCAGCTTGTCAAATTTATATAAATCTTTGACCGCCAGCAGTGTGACTCTGAAGTGCTGTACTGTATTATAACACATCCACGGCAGACCTGATGATATTTTAATGCTTTTTAACTATTATTTCACCACGGTTGCTGTACGCTCTCCCGCTGCCAGCTGCATACATCTGCCACAACAACAACACTCCCACTCAAGACCCAGTACTACTTATGCAGAATGGCGTGATGAGCCAATGCAGCTCTCGTTCATTGGCTTATCCTGCAGTCATGCCACATGTATGTTTGTTTTCTCCCCAACAAATACAACAATGTCGGCAAAACATTTTGCACAAAGGCTACCGCGGGTGTCTTTGGTTTCATTCTATAATACTGGACTTATTTTTCTACTAAGGTTTGAACTTTGAGGGTGTTTAAACAAGAGAGAAAAGTGTGTAAATGTTCGTGCCTGTCTAAGAAAAGTGTATAAAGCTGTAGTGAGGGGTTTTACAGTACAAATGGTTAGTGTAGCAGACAGACTTTCATGTGCCAGGCTTGCTGAGAAAAATGGTGTCCATGTCCCAGCCTCATCTGCAGCTATCATCATGGCCAAAGGGCTCAAAACTATCAGTGAAACAGGCCCTTTAACGCTGCTTGAACATGGCAATGCCCCTTTACCTGGAGGTTTGGTAGTTGTGCCAACCTTGATAACATCAGAGAGGCATATTTTTCCTGTTCAGGTCATGAACTTGTCTGATGAAGATATGTGGTTGCAACCCAGCACTAGACTTGGACTTTTGACTGAAGTTGACATTGTAGACAATGACCAGTTGTTTAAAGCCCAGTTACAGAGAATTTCAGCAGATACAGATGAAGTGAGCATAAGCAGACAGCCTGAACCAACCAAAGATATTAAGTCAATTCTACGTAAATTTAAGGTTTGTGGCACTACAGACCAGCAGGCACAACTAGCTTTGCTGTTGGAAAAATACTCATTTGTGTTTGCAACAGAAGACAAAGACCTAGGGTACACAGACAAAGTACAACATGAAATACACCTCACAGATGACATACCGGTACACCGCCAGATGGATTCCCCCTACACAATACAATGAAGTAAGACAACACATTGGCAAGTTGTTACAGAGGGGAGTAATCAAAGTGAGTTGTAGCCCATATGCTTCCCCAATAATGCTAGTTAGAAAGCTTGATGGCAGTCTGAGACTGTGTGTCGACTACAGGAAGCTCAACTCAAAACTCGGGCATGATGCTTTTCCCCTCCCAAGAATCGATGAGAGCACTGAGGGGTGCTAAATTCTTCTCCACAAAAGATTTAGCAAGTGGGTATCACCAAGTAACCATGCACAAACACGATAGGCCCAAAACGGTATTTACAACCCCTTTTGGTCTTTATGAGTATGTAAGGATGCCCTTTAGTGCGTGAAATGGGCCTGAATCATTTCAGCAACTCATGCAGGCTACAGTGAGTGACCTCATCTTCCAGATGCTACTTGTGTATCTTGCTTACATTTTAGTTTTTTCTGAGACATTTGATGGACATCTCGAGAGACTTGAAACTATACTTGGCTGCTTGGCTGAAACTGGTCTTAAGGTGAAGCTCGAAAAATGTGGCTTTCTTCAGGATACAATGAAATTCCTGGGGCACCAAGTGTCAGCAGAGGGGGTGGGAACAG
Source organism: Hemichromis elongatus (assembly GCA_015108515.1). Lineage (NCBI taxonomy): Eukaryota > Metazoa > Chordata > Actinopteri > Cichliformes > Cichlidae > Hemichromis > Hemichromis elongatus. The sequence continues at coordinate 6,086 of VUQR01033583.1, forward strand.
ATCCATCCAAAGTGTCTGCTGTTAAAGACTGGAAGGCCCCAACCACTGCTAAAGAGGTCCAGTCCTTTTTTGGGTTCTGCTTTTATTATCGCAGGTTTATCGGAGGCTTCTCACAGAATGCAGGGCCACTACATGACATGGTGAAAAAATGTTTAAGCAAAAAGAGATTTGGATGGGCAGGCCACCATTTTGAAGCAATGTGGACTCCCGCATGTAGTTCAGCTTTTGAGGGTTGAAGGAAAAACTTACGTCTGCCCCCATTCGTGGTTTTGCTGAATTCACACAGTCTGTCATACTGGATACAGATGCCAGTATTGTATCAGCAACAGGGTGACACAAAGCGAGTCATAGCCTATGCCAGTCGTCAGTTACGCCAGGCTGAGAGGAATGACCATAATTACAGCAGCATGAAGCTTAGAGTTACTAACCTTGAAGTGGGCTGAAGCGGAGAAATTTAGGGGGTATTTACTTGGTTCAAAGTTTGTTGTACTCACTGACAACAATCCCCTTTTCCATCTTAAAACTGCTAAGTTGGGCGCAATAGAGCAGAGATGGGTCGCCCATTTGTCAGTTTTTGATTTCAAAGTAAAGTTTCAATGTGGCAGTGCTAATGCTGCTGCACAAAACATGGTAGAAATCCATATGGCTAATGTGGGACAGAGAGTAGAAAGGCATTTTTGTTATTCTGTTCCCGTTGAAAATAAAGTCTGCACATTAAGAACCCCAGTAATTGTGTCCAAGTTCTGTCTTTGTTGTTTGTTTATCGCCCACTTTGGCCCATAAAAAGGAAACCAGCGTATAAACAACAGCAGCACTTTTAAGCTTGATAAGCTGTTGTTAGAATTGATTTAGTATTACTTTCTAGTATCCGCTGATATTTGCTGGAGCCACAGCCATAAAAGCTGCTGGTCATGATTTTGGTTTGGATATGTGGTGAGAGGGAAACATGAAGATGAAACCAGGAGATGTCCTTATTGAAACATCACAACTGAACAGGTGATGGAGACACAAGTTTACCTTTTAGGTAGCATGGATGGATGGATGGGATGGTTAGCTGTTGACATCAGAGAGCTGAGACACACAGCTGTACCTCTTGCAGTCTTCAGATGTTTCAGATCAACACTCATCTAAAAGGTCCCATTATTGTTGGGAAGGATTTCTCTAAGATCCACACCTTGGTAATGTTTGAGTTTTGTTTCGGACCTGTTATGTACTACTTTTAAAGTATATGATAATTATGTTCTGGTTCCTAGACATTACTTTACTTTTTAGTGCCTCTGAGGTTGTATTTATTGTTCTTGATTTCTGGTCTGTCCATGTCTGCCCTGGAATCTATCAACTCATGAGCAATGTGGAAGGTTCACACTTTTAACATTTCAGCAGTAACAATTAGAACAAATCCATACCTTCAATTTGGTTGCAGTGTTGTCTCTATCAGTGCAACCTTTGATTGAATGATGACTATTCCTGTCAAACACTGAAATGTGTACCACTGCAGATGCCATGGATCATCCTTAGAGATGTTTTTTTAATCCAGTCAGTTTTAAGATCTGGTCCCATCTGTTGCTTTTCCAGTTTCAAAATTGAACTTCATCAACAAATGCAACAGCCACAAACTAAGAGATCCTCTGGGCTGAAGAGGTTTCAGTGGAAAAATACTTCAAGAAGTGTTTTACTGTAAAATTAAAAAATGAATTTAACTTTAAATTAGGAACATTGTATGTTTAACATACTTTCTTGTAGTGTAATTAAGGAATGTTTTTGTCATTAATTATTCAAATTACCTAATTAAATCAATAACATGACTTTTCTGGGGCTGCTTACATTTTTCCCAACCTTGAGAATAGGTTAATTCAATCTCAACACCTCATAGGTAAACTCATTGTCTTACAACAAAATCACTCACCCACATTTGTGAGAGTTTGGAGGAAATGATTGGACTACAGTAACAATGACAGAGTTTGATAGGATGGAGAAGCAGAAGGAAGAACAAACAATAAACCCAAATGCCCAGGAATGCTGTCAGACAAGTGACAACAAATCTTCTTTTAAAGGTAAGCATCATGAACAGGAAATAAAAATAAACCTGAACACATCTAGGGCAAAGGCAAATAAATTCCTGCCTTAAATATGCACAAAGGGACTTTACAAGTTATCCTGTTTGGCAAGTAAGACGGCATTTTTTCAAAAACCTGCAGATGACGTGGAGTTCATGGGAGTTGGTCATGTGATAATAGGGAGGCACAAAGCAGCAGGTGAAATTCTGGTAGTGGTGTGCGATACTGAATATTTTGGTATCCCTCCGATACCAAATAAATAAGGGCCAGTATTGCCGATATCAATACCAATATTTTTAATAAATAAGGTGGATGCATGATTGAATTGCTAAATCTCAATAATTTTTATGACCTTAAGAGTTTTTTGTGATTTTTTCTTCTTTATTATTAAATACCGGTACTTAAAACCCAGGACATACTTTGGACAGTTGGAAGTTTATAATTAAATAGAAGATGCTTTATTATTGTGGCTGGTCCGCGATGCTGCTGCAGGTGAGATGGACTCACCTGCACAGCATCTACAATCACACCTTGCCAGCTTAAAACCTGTGCTCTGCTTGTGTTGTTGGTGGTGATGTGTACGGCTGGCAGAGGGAGAGCTGCAGCCGTTGAATGTACTGTTAGAGCAACCGTGTCATTATTTTCAAGAATAAATGATGCTGCGAAGCATGAAAATGCCATTGGGTCTGCCGTGGTGGTTTAGTTATTTATTTTGTATTTTTGTATTTATTTATTTTTTTTGAAAATATTAGTGCATGCATGCCAGTAAACAAATTAAAACAAGTACTGTTGAGAAACTATAATATAAAAATTACAATTAAAATTCTCAATAACAAAAACAACTCGTGTAAATATAAACAATATGTAAAAAACCTCCAAATCTTCTAAGTCACATCACAACACAGCAAAACACATGCTTGCTACAGCTCCCCAAAAAAGTTGGCAGTGTGCAACAAATGGCTGAAAACAAAAAAAGTAAAACAAAATAAAACAAGCAAACAAACAAAAAACATTTAGCTGGGAGAACATTTAGCAAATAATTAAGTTACCAGAAAGATATAGTCAGGCTCACCTCAACACATGGCTTGGGCTCTGGAGATGGGCTGGACTCTGTCTTAGTCTGAAGTTGCCCTCGGTGAGAGGCTGGGGTGGGTATCCTAATATGCCCTCGGCTTCTGGCCTGTATGCTGGGGTCTGTCCCAGTGGATGACAGGGTTTGTTCCCTTAGCCTTCAAGTTGGGGAGTGGATCCTGATTGTCATCTTTGCTTGATCGCCAAGTGGTGGTTCAGAGTACCCAGCCTTTTTAGGTGGGGTGCTCTGCCTCCAGACTCTGTTGTCATACTGGGAGACTTCCGTGTTCATGTGAGCAACAACACTGAGACCTGGAAATGATTGGGAGGAACAGCCTCCTGCATCTGAAACTGAGTGGTGTTTTGTTGTTTGACTTCTGTGCAAACCACAGTTTTGCCAAAACAAACACCATGTTTGAACATTAGTGTCCATAAGTGCATGTGGCACCAGGACCCTGTAGGCCGCAGGTTGATGATTGATTTTGTAATTGCATCACCATAACTGCGGCCATATGCTCTGGACACTCGAGTAAAGACAGGGGCTGATGTGTCACTGTCAACTGATCACTTCGTGGCTGAAGCAAAAACAGGGGTGTGGGAGGAATTTGGAGAGGCCATGGAAAAAGACTTTCGGACTACCTCGAAGAGATTATGGCAAACCATCAGGCAACTCAGGAGGGGAAAGTGGTGCTATACCTGCTCTGTGGATAGTGCGATTTGAGCGCTGCTGAGTTAGACTGAGAAAATTGAGAGGCGGTGGAAGGAATACTTTGAGGACTTCCTTAATCCCACTGAGTTCCTGAGTGCTGTCCTGGTTAAAAGACCTCTACAATGTTGCATGGATATCAGGGGCGGTATCTTTGGATTGGCAGACTGGGGTAATGGTTCCCATCTTTAAGAAAGAGGATTTGAGGGTGTGTTCCAACTACAGGGGATCACACTTCTCAGCCTTTCTGGGAAAGTCTATGCCAGGGTGCTGGAAAGGAGAGTCCTATGGAAGAAATATAGTATCATCAGAATTCAATTTGCTCTTTGCCGCTGCCATCTTGCCGCTCCGAGATTCAAAACTGCCTCTGCAGAAAGGTGGGGTAGGCATGGAAATTGTCTTTGGGTTAGTCAAACGTTTTCCTCAGTTCAAGTAGATGATAAAATAAAAGGGAAATGAATGGGATTTTAAGTAGGACTAGGTGTTCTGTAATGATCTCTATTTAGGAGAAAAACTTAATCACTCACCTTACAACAGCTCTCTTTTAGGAGACATGCTGCTGGCTAACGGTGTCATGTGATCAAACAGCGTAATTTAATTGGCTGAGAGCCGCTCGACTCGATCTAGTGCTGATTGCTCTGCCTCGGGTCATTTAAGTTCATCACTTTTGCAGTTGAATTTTTTTGCGGTGAATTTTTGCAGGTGAATTTTTTTGCGGTGAAATTTGAAGGATAAAAATTCAGTGTTATAAATTCAATGTCTAAAAATAGTTGAATTCTGATGATACTATATTTCTTCCATAGCAGTGTGACTCTGAAGTGCTGCACTGTATGTTTGTAAGTTTTCACCTCAACAAACACAATCTCTGTAGCAGTCCCCCGGACCAGGGAAGAAATAGAGAGAGCCTCAACGGGTGCAGTGATTTTTACTTCAAGATTCATTTCGAATCTTAACAGTAATGAGGTGCATCAATGCACCGTGAAAAATTAACAGAAACACAAAATACATTTTCTTAAACACTTATTGCTAATATGAACTCAAGTAAAAAAATACAACAAAAAATCAACTAAGCAATAAAATACAACTTAAAACATATACCTCGCTCCGCATTTCAAGGGCTGCAATTTGTTAATTGCTTCATGCTACATTGAGAGCTGCTGGCCTACTGACACATGTGCGCCGCAAAAATCCAGTCTGAGCTGGAAGTGCACCTTGCCGCTAACTAAGCAACAGAGCCCTCTACTGGACACTACGCATAGCTGTTCAGGCTTAGATCAATAAACAAAAAACGGAACTTTACAATCTCGATGAAACATTTTGCACCATCAAAGACACCTCAGGTAGCACCCAAAAGGCAGAGGAATATGCTAACCAGCGCATAAAAAGCTAAAGCTAAAAGAAGGTAGAAATTTTATATTTTTCTGACCATAAGGCACACCAGATTATAAGATGCTTTAAGTAAAACAAAACAGTCAGATAAGACAAACTTTACTCAAATCATTCTTCTTGCTTCATCCACTTCCGTACCATTGATTCTGATATTTTAATTTCTCTGTCAGATGCTCTAGTCTCATGTTCTGGACCTAAAAACAGGGTTTGAACTTTGGCTGCAATACATCTGCCACAACAACAACACTCCCACTCAGGACCCAGTACTACTTATGCAGAATGGTGTGATGAGCCAATGCAGCTCCGGTTCATTGGCTTATCCTGCAGTCATACCACATGTATGTTTGTTTTCTCCCCAACAAATACAACAATGTCGGCAAAACGTTTTGCACAAAGGCTACCGCGGGTGTCTTTGGTTTCATTCAATAATACTGGACTAAATTTTCTACAAAGATTTGAACTATGAGAGTGTTTAAACAAGAGAGAAAAGTGTGAAAATGTTCATGCCTGTCTGAAAAAAGTGTATAGGAGTATAGTGAGGTGTTTTACAACCTTAAAACATCTACAATAACTGTAAAAAAATAAAGTTGACTACTTTGCCAATTTCACCTTTCGCGGGTTAGTAACTCCTGTGATAAATGACCTCTGTATTTTATGGTGCAGTAATTTGTAGATTAAAGCTCCGCCTTTTCACCATTTCTTTTACACTAAACTTTTTCTACAAGTTGTGTGAGTGCACAAAAAAAGGTGGGGAGATGTCGGTCACATAAGACATTTTCTGTCTCCATTTGTGTAATGAAAATTAACAAATGGGCTGCTGTCTGTGTTTGTACGGTGTTGTGCAGCAGCCATTTAGACTGGTCCATTGGCCAAAACGTGCATCAGCCCACCGAGAAAATGCCTGTGTGAAAGTTGGATGTGAAAATTTAAACATAACCTCATATGTTAGGAATAAATGCTTTGTTTTAAATATTTCCAAGAGAAAGGGTACCCCGTGTGTAGGGAACTGCAGTTCACTTGCATCTCTTTTTGTTTTTTTGTTTTGTTTTGTTTATTTGGGTTTCTTACATTTTTAAATGAAAGCACCAAATACCCTTTTAGAAATGGGATTCTTTTAAAAACCAGTAAGTAGACCAGTAAGCACCAATGACTGTCACATATACAGTGGTTTACAAAAGCTACGTGTGGTTACACTTTGTTATCTTAAATCTTGCAGCCACAGTTTCTTAAGCTGTGCAGTAAGCCTGATGTGAACTTCCACTTCTTTTACAGCCTAGGACATACAGCTTAGTAAGTTGGGGCTGATTTCTCCGCATTATGAACATGGTGAATATTTTATTTTTGTTTCTCCTGTTCTGGCAACTTGCATCTCCAGGTAAGAATGCATCATATTTTAAAATTTTGAGATTAAAAATCTAAAGCCGCAGGGAAAAATTATTTTAGCAAATTAAAAAACTGACTTTAGAAAATAGTTGAAAATTAAACAAACAAACAAAAAACAGGAAATGTCTTTGGTTGGCACCGTTACTCTGAACTTCACAGTGTGCATTTTTGAATTGCTAGTTTGTATTTCAAGTTTGATTTTCTATTTAGGGTATTAAATCATATTCACAGTTTGGATTTTTGGATTTTGACAGTTGTGGGTTTTATTTTATTTTTTTGTCAGCCTAAAGATTGTTTGTATTATATTGGTAATGCCTTTTAGTTTTGTGATCACAGTTTAGTCTTGTGGCATTTAAGAGACACAAATCCCTTTAGGATGGCAACAAGAAGGGCATTTTTCATCCAAACTCTGTTTAATGAAGCTTGTCAATCAATCCCTTTGTGAATAAAAAAGGATTTAAAAGTAGATTATAATCTTACCTTCGCAGTGCTTCCTGCACATGTTCTGTTATGTTGTTATTTATTTGGATTTGGTCCCTTGTGTTAATTTTTGCTTCTATCTGTGGTTCCTTGTATCTTGTTAAGCCTTTTGGTGCATTCCAAAAGTACCCTCTGTCTCCTTATCCCAACCTCTTTTTCATGATCTTAATGAAAGCTTCATCAAGGTTAGGGAAAGGTACAAATGGACCCAGGAAAAGAGATCATCCTTGGATATTCCCTGGACATTTTGTTCAAAAATAACTGTTGAAATAATTGCTGGTTTTAGTGGATGAAAAATAAGACTTGCTTTTAAAGGACATACTCTACAATTTAAAATTAACCTGATGATGGCTCATTCAGGTGTGTGTGCTGTGTTACTGGTTTGATGTGTGTGTCTAAAAAATATGCCATCCAAATCATAAGAAAATGTAATTTCTTACTTGAAATACATTGAACTGGAAAAATTGAATAAACAAAAATGTTTTTTTTTTTATTTATGGTAATTGTCTGGAAGATAAAATTAATGAAAAAAAAATTCAAATTATGATTTTACTGCAAATGCTTTTGTCAACCGGAAGTGTCCTTTTAATAACTATTTAAGGAACATGTTTAATTTATTAAAAATCTGTTTATTCTTCAGGTCTTCACAGTTTAAAATGTTTCTTTACTGGATCATACCAAATACCATATTTTCCGGAGTTTTTTGGTATTGCAGTAGTGGATGACAGTGAAGCAATCTATTATGATAGTGACATAGAGAAAGCTGCCCCAAGACAGGACTGGATGAAGAAACTAATCCAAGATGAACCAACACACTTAAACTTGTACACTGATGAGTGTCGTGAGAGTCAAAGCTCCTTCAGGCTCAGTATTAAGGATCTGATGCAAAGCTTCAACCAAACAGGAGGTTGTTATTCATTTTCTTACTGAATCCACATTCGGGTCCCTTTCATTAATAAACTTTTATCTTATGTGTATGCCAAGTCTTCCAAAGTGTCACTTATCTTCAGTATTTACAGCAAGTCAGAGATTTTTGCAGCCACATGTTTCTATTTCATTTGTCTGAAATTTTGTACTCACCCACGTGATGGTCTCAAATGTAGCCCCTTTTTATTAAGAAAAAAAAATTGTTTTTGATTTCTGTCTACAAAGCCAGTTCATTTGATGTCTCACAGTAGGGACGCACAAACATGCAGTCCATTGTACCTTCATATTTAATGTATGATGATGATGATGATATAATGATGATGATGATGATATACCTTTATTAGTCCCACAAGGGGAACTTTCATGTTAAGGCTGCCAACTACTGCACGCAATGGTATATACCCTCCGACCATACATACATTACACAAAAACATCACATGGGGAAGACAGGTCAGAGAGGTATAACAATGGAAAATGCACCACATGAGGAAAGATAAGGAGAAAAAAAATTTCTCCCCCCAGACTGAGCTCCAATAGGGAGATTAGTTTGAGAACAGAAAAAAAAACCCTCTGCACATAGCACTTGAAAAAAAAACTCTTAAAACACCAAAGAATGACATGACAAGCAACAGGGGTGGGTAAAGGGTGAGAGACAGCCAATGTAGACAGTACATCCGGGCCTGCAGCCTATGCGCTGGTCTCCTTGATCCACCGTCAACATCGGAAGGGAATAAGCGTCAAAGGCATTTGGAGGGGGGAGGGGGGATGACTGTATGTCTGCATGTGTATATATATGTCTATGTGCCTGTATGTGTCCAGAGTTCAGCTGAGACAGTGTCCTTCACCCTGCCAGGCTAAGTTAACAGTCTTCCAGCCAACCCAGGTGGCCTTGCATAGAATGGGAAGAACAGTCTAAACACAGTCCATTATCAGGGTGTTATTGTTCAGCTCCAGCCTAGAGACCGCAGCTGGTGCCAAAGGGGTATCCGCATGAAGTGATGGTGGTTTTTACTTTAGTGCAAAGAACTCATCTGAATTACAAAGCTGTTCTAACAGTCCGACACTAGTCTCTCAATCAAACTTACGCTCCGTGATGTTGTCATTCTTGTGCTCAAGCAGCCAATTTCTGAGAACTCACGACCGCAGTGCGCTTCTCCAAGATGTGATCCAATTTGCGCTCAAAGGTCTTATTCTGAGTATTCACGGCAGCCGTAAGCTTCTCCAAGATCCTATCCGTGCTGCGCTCAATGAGCCCATTTTGAGAAACTCACGCCTCGTCCCATCGTTTCAATCTCAGCGGGCAGCCTTGAGGGAGTTTGAACAGCTGGTTCCGCTTCCCTAATTCTTAGATAAGCCAGGGCCAAGCCAGCTCCGATTAGCAAGAACCCTGTTATCATGGTTCCGAATAGGTAGATATCTTCAGCACTCAGGCTCACCCAAGCCCAAACTTCTCGTTGAGAAAGGGGTTTCAATTGCATTCAGGGACCAGTTGATCAAATGTATAATTTTCTTTTAGGTTTTAGAGAACAGACTGTGAGAGAGTGTTCCAGGGAAAAGTAATACAAAAAACACGACACTAGACAAGGACACAAGAGGCTAAGCAGGGAAGCTAAAAAATAGGAGGAGGAGGAGAAGAGAAAAAGTGAGACCGCCTTCGTCTAGAGCAAGATGCAGCTCTACTGTCGAGACACTATATGACTATATAGATGTATGATCTCATTATGTTCAGATGATAAGAGACTATTAAACAAGGGTCTCTTTCCTTCTCTCAGGTGCTCACACATTTCAGAAGATGTTTGGCTGAGAATGGGATGCTGAGTGTGAAGGAGTCCGCTCTCGAAGGTAGAAATAACACACAGCTGTTCAGGTTTTTACGTGATCACGGGCCGTCAGAGAATGCTGCTGGTCAAGCTAACACCCTGAAGACGCGCCCTGTGACCAGGCTGCTTTATTTTTATAGGGGAGGATGACTCCTCAAACAAAGGTTTCAAACACATGCACGCGCACATACATCCCTACATGCTCTCAAGATGTATGCTGCTTTGGCTCAGGACGTCCATAAACACAAGACAGCCTGCATTCCTACATTGAACCTTTTAGTTGACCCTTTTAGTTGGCCCTTTAGATGGCCCTTTAGATAAGGTTAGTTAAGCCTCAACAGACACAGTTTTAACTATATTTCACACACCATATGGCGACTCTACCAGATACAAATAGTGGAAAAACACTGGTGCTTACAGAATACAATAGTTACAAAGGATGAGTGAAGACAAGCTATATAATTCTATCTTTTAACAGTACA
>VUQR01033589.1:0-10080 GCA_015108515.1 Hemichromis elongatus
GTGTGTACCTGTGAGGTTACCTGTGATGGGATCATCCATTATTCACTCAGTGGTGAGTACAGAACCCAAGCATCTATACATTATTTAACACAGCACCCCCTCCCTGACTTTGGAAAGACACACTTTATAAAAACCCACTTATAAAAAAAGAAAAAACTGAGTGCATTTCTCTCACAGATCAATAAAGTAACAACATGTCTGTTTGCATCTCTTCTCCCACTGCACTTTATGTACACATAAAAATCTCTGCGTATTCTACTGTGTATAATAACCATTTGTACATCTTATAGCATTTTTTCTTTTTTGTACACTATTTCTTTTGTACACTACTACTATTTTCTTTTTCAACTATGTCTCTAAATCTCGTTTTCTTCATTTGTGCGGCTGTTACAAGTGAGTTTCCCTAGTGTGGGATTCTCTGCCTATTACTATAGTGCTGTGTGATTACCTTGAAAATCTCCAATATGAATATCAAACAAACATTGAAAGAAGGATTTTTTTAAATGATTTTTTTAATGCAATAAAATACTTAATTATAAAACAGCAAGTTTTGGAGTCTTATTATCATTATTATTATTATTTGTATCACTCTTTTACTTTAGAGAAAATTTGATCTTACTGAAAGTAAGAATTATTAGTACTAGTGTATAAATTAGTTTATACAGTCTCTCCAATTATGGTTTGATGATTTCTTGGTTTCATAATAAATTGGGGGCCAAGGACCCCTTAGAAAGGGAGAAAAATATCATATCAGAGTTGGTCTAAAGGCAGTAAGAAAGAGAATAGCAGACATAATAACTTGGCATGCCTGTTTAAAACAACTCAAAGCAAATAAATAATCAGCCAATCACATTGCAATGACTCAGTGCATTCAAGCTCACAGAGATGGTCAAGGTGATCAGATCAACATTTTACAACCAATCTCTGAGCTCACAACACATTGAACCCTGAAGCAGATTTGCTACAAGGCCAGAAGTCCACAACAGCTATCACAAGAAAAGAAAACACTGAACATGGACTGAGGCTGCAATTCACAATTCACACAAACTCACCAAAATTGGTCGATGATTCTTTTAAAATCATCTTGATATTTATCACTTAGGAATCACATATGTTTATCAACACATTAAAAGCTAAAAGTTATTTATTTCAAGTCTTGCAGTGAATAATGCAGTGTAGCTATTTTGATCCAATGGGTCCTTCTAGCTTCACACTCATCTCATTGACTCTTGTGTCTTATTTATGTAGCAGATCAAAGTTTTCCGCAGACCATTTCAAATATTTGACATCAAGTAAACTAAAACTAGATTTATACACTACTGTCCACTAGCCTCATTTATATGCTGCAAAACTGTAATTTTCTTTTAATTTGACAAAAGTAGCACTGTGGTGGTCCTGGGCAACTGCTGGAACAAATGTAAGTGAGAGCAATGATGGAAATAAAGAGGGTGACTAGTACTCATGCAAAATGAGCTGCTAATACTTGAGAAATATTACTACTTACATTTTAAAACCACACTTTTCTGAAATTATTAATAGTCCATGAGAAAAGACAGATGTGTTTCATTACCAGAAAATACTGACTGAAAATTCAAATGAAAAGCACAGTAAATCCAGCTGGCAGTCACAGAAACAGATGATGGAGTCTGACAGTTCACTGTGCTTTAGCCTGTTTCTGTCATCACCCAACCATTTCTTGAAATGAAGTAAATAATTAAAATAAATGTTTTGTTTCTCTGAAAGTGAAAATCAAGGACAGAATGTGTTGTGTTTATGTTTTACTTTTTGAAATGAAAAAATGCCGTGACGCATGTTTGTACACCTCACTTAGTGAAAACTAATTGATGGAATTATTTAGTCACACTTTTTGGCTTCCAATGTAGAAATCACACTGAGAGACAGAAACACATGATGGAGTCTGACAGTTGACTGTCACTGAGTCTGTAGGTCAGCAGCAGGTCAAACAGGTGGTGGCAGGGTGTAATGGGTCACCTATGATGGCCATGGTTTTTCTCAGACAGGAAGATCCGGGGGTGGTAGATGGCAGCCAATGATTTTTTGGGTGGTGTTAATCACTCTCTGTGCAGCCTTCATGTTCTCAGTAGTGGCCCCTGCGTACCAAACACCCAGGCAGTAGGAGAACATGTTCTCCACTGAGGAGCGGTAGAAAGCCAGCAGCAGCTTCTAGTCCAGCTCATTCTTTCTCGGGAAAAAGAGGAAGTGCAGCTGTGTGCGGTTTCGGCTTTACCAGGACGTTGGTGTTGTGGGTCCAGGTTAAATCAGCGGAGATGTGGTTGCCCAGAAACCTGAAGGTGGATTTTATTTTTTTAAACAACAAATTCTCTACCTCCAATGTGTATGCTGTCTTATCTCCATCAGAGAAGAGCCCAACCATGGAGCTATCATCAGCATACTTGATGATGACGTTGGTTGGGTGGGTTAGTGTACAGTCTTGTGTGTACAGGGCGTACAGTAGGTAGCAGAAAAGACAGCCCTGTGGGGATCCAGTGCTGAGTAACAGTGGGGGGGAGATGTGGGGGCTGAGCTGGACTGATTGATTCCATTTTGGTGATGAGGATGTCTGGGATTATGGTATCAGTAATTTGGTTTAAAATTTAAAAATTTTAAACAGAAGAACATCAATGGAGTGTCATTACATATAATGAATCAAATCATGTTTGTCAATTTAGATGACTCCAGTCAGATAAAATAAAACACAGAAATATATTTTTTCTCAAAAACTGCTAAAATGTCACAGCGTATTATGCTGGAGAAAATAGTGGACTCTAAAGCATGATCTGCAAAGACAGGGTTAACAATTCACAACCTTTGATTGAACACAGGAAGTACTCACATCGAACAGTTATTTGCACAAGGAAAAACTCGAGAGAAAGGTTGTCAGCTGTCAGCTGAGATTGAAGAAGTCACTCGGATGAAGGATGAAATGTTTCTCCCATTAAAAACGCTACGTCCAGTTGAACAGAATCAACCTTTTGGCACTGAGAGAGAAGTTGCTGGCACAGGGTAATCAGTGAGAGGCAAATTTTGGGAAGGGATGCTGTACTCCTGACTGAGGATGATATCAGTTTGGATTAACATCCAAAGCACATAGAGGTTCACTAGGAGAGAGAAAAGGCAGTTACATTCCGGAAGGGCAACCAACACTATTCCAACATTTGCACGTAAAGAACAAATTGAGCTTGCTTGTAATAGCTGATGGTAATTCTAGGAGGGGGCACTGGTTTGCTTGTGGAATGCCAAGAGAGTAAAGGTAGTGAGGCAGGTAGTGCTCCAGAAGAGATTTCCAAATAGAGTCAGCTCAGTTAAACAGGTAGGCTGACACACAGATGGAATAGCTCCTTGAGCCCACAGGGACAAAAGTTAAAATTTGAACAAGGACAAAATAATTGAAACAAGACTCACAAGGGACATAAAAAATCACAAGGGCATACAAATTAGGCTTATGTGCCAGCTTACTCAGAGTGTTGTCATGAGTGGGTCCTCACTAGAGAATGATCCTGTCATGATTCTGGGTTTTGGGACCAACATTTTCAGGTTTGGACTTTCAGTTGTTAATCTGTTTTTAACCTCCTCTGTGGTAGTTTCACAATTTTGAGTTTGTGTAATGTTAGGCTTTTGCTTTTCTGTGTTAAATGTCTTGAGTGTTCTGTCCCCTGTTTATTCAATGCCTTAGTTTACATGTGTGTGTTTTTTTGTAAGATCTTTGTGTGTCTGAATATGCAGAAGGTGATGAATTGTTATGCACAAGTTGTTCACAAGAAAACCAAAGCAGGTATCAGTACTTCATCACACATACAGGACACAAAGCTACACACATTTTTGAAAGTACCTACAGTCAGTTCCATAAATATTGGGACATCGACACAATTCTAACATTTTTGGCTCTATACACCACCACAATGGATTCCAAATGAAACGAACAAGATGTGCTTCAATTGCAGACTGTCAGCTTTTATTTGAGGGTATTTACATCCAAATCAGGTGAACGGTGTAGGAATTACAACAGTTTGCATATGTGCCTCCCACTTTTTAAGGGACCAAAAGTAATGGGTAATTGGCTTCTCAGCTGTTCTGTGGCCAGATGTGTTTTATTCCCTCATTACCCCAATTACAACAAGCAGATAAAATATCCAACGTGCTTTCAGAAACCCAAACAAAATATGCAATAAGAGGCTCTAATGTAAGCGTCCTGTTAATGTTGGTGGCACCAGTTACACAATGGACCCGAAGCCAGCACAACAGAGCCAGCAGTGCGCGGCAGAAGGCATTTCTTACTTGGAAATTCCGACACCACTAAACATTTAAAGAAGAAAGGGATGGGCAAAATCTGACCGTGCAATGCAGACTCTGATTGCCAGCAACTGAGCTCTCAGCATCAAAAGACTCCAACCTAAAGAAACATCTGGAAGTAAGTTCTTTTCAAAAAACTAACGTTAGCCGACTGCAGCTATCGTCTCTATTCAAGGAGATGGGTGATTAACACCCAATTGGTAGAGAAAAACAAACAAGAATTTGCAGGATGTGATTGCTGCATTCATGTAGTTGTAAAAAGCATGACAAAATATTGGGTAATTCAAAGTATTCAAAATGCGTTGATCACACTGAGTAATGTAACAGAATATGTTACAAACTATATTTGGGGGCATGTTTTCTGCAATCTGTAGTGGAATACATTTTAAAAGTAAGCTTCCCAAAACGGATAATGTTTGATGCTTTGGCATCTTACCTGGAACAACTGTGGTAGTTTATTTGTAATAATCAGGAATGAGAACTACAAAATTAAAGATTATTGTGTTTTTAAAAGTAATATTTCCTACAACTGAAACCAGAATCAGAAAATACATCTGTGTTTGCTAAATGTAAATCTCCGGTTATCCCCCTGTTATTTCCCCGTTGCTGTGGAATCTGTATTACTTTGTCACTGATGTTGATCATCAACAACAATACAATAAGTGTATTTTATGTACCAGGGGTAATGTAGCCTCTTCTAGCCAAGTGTGCCCTGCCAACAAACTGCAGCAACTGTGCAGTACTAGTAGCAATGGCTACATTATATTACTTTCTCTGTATCTTTTAATTATGATGTTCTTTAGCCTAAAACAGTCCTGTGTGGTTAGCCATAAAAAGTGCAGCTGGTTGGTGAGGTGTCACATGTGCCCTATTTTTACAAGCCTCTGTGCTGTCACAGCACATAACAAAAGACTAAAAACTAAATTAAATATAAAAGTCACAGAGCAACACAGGATTATAAATTGTATATATTTTTATATATTGTAGTTGTATAGGGACACAATCTATGCTGAATCTTCATCAGTAATAGAGTGGCAAGTGTTTGTGAGACACGTTTAAAATTATAAGGAACACACGCACAGTATCCAGGTGCAGAAAGTTAAAATTTATTTAAAATTAAAAATATATAGGTACAAAATAAGATAGCTACTCTGTCTGTTATTGAGTAAAGTTAGTATGTTTATTTTTGTTTATTTAGAAATTATATAAACTAATAAATATTTTTTGTTTCACTGTATATGGTTTTCCATTCCTGAAACTGCGTCAACATAACCTTAAAAAAAAACAAAAAAACAAAACAAAACAGGATTCTGTTTTTATTACCAAGAGAGTACTGAAAAGGACATGAAGTTAAATGGTTAAATCGTGCTCATTTATAGGAGGTCAGCTGACTGTCATGGTTTTCTCTGTAATACCTTATAATATAAAATGCCTTGAAGTGACTCATTGCAATTTGATATTATATAAATAAATTAAATTGAATTGAATGTTTAAAACTCCAGGGTAGCAGTGCTTGTTTCGGTCACTCTAGAACTAGATAAGAAAGAAATGCAATTTTGCTATGAAGACATGATATATTACTTTACTAATACCACATCAGTGATTCCTTTACCTGATAGTGAGTTCTCTAAAGTGGCTGAAGTTGAAGCACTGGGTTTGGTGAAACTTGAGCCTACTCAATAAATGGACAATAAAATCTTAAAGATAATTTAAAGAAGTGATGTGTTTTGATGCTCTGGGTTATTAGTTAAGTGTACTGCATGTCCTACCTGTGGTCATGATAGATGACGGTTAGTTGATCTTTGGTGATTCACTTTCCAGAATAACTATAGTAAAAGGAAATGGGTTTGTGTACGAATAAAGGTTTTGTTATTTATGCCATCAACACAAAAGTGATTTAAAAAGTCCTAGAACCCAAAAACATTTCTCCTCCCACTTCCCATCTTGCTGGGTGTGAGTGGAGTCCCCTGGTGGTCTACCACAGGGTGTCTTAGATTCCTCCTTTTAGGTTTTGTTCTGATCACATAGGCTTGATTTATAGTGCAAAACCTCATAAATGTTAAAAACATACTAAGTTGCAAATTCATTTTTTCATTCATAATGCATGAAAAAGAAAAATAGAAAATGCACCATTTTGGTTAAAGATATATATCATTCATAGCACAGGAAATTATCAATAAGTAATGCATAAAAATGCACATTTTATGTAAATGTTATATAACGTACAGTACGACTATGTTAATTTAAACTAGTGCCATTGCTGAAAATATTTTAAAATAGTTCCACAGAACCATAAACTGCATTGTTTTAAATAATCATATAATTGAGTGAACATATTAAAACATCATTATATAAAGAACATAATAATATTTATGATGGTAGAATTTGTTGAGGGATATTTACATTAGATTGTTGTATTAGTTTTAGCAAAGTACGGCTTTGTAAACCAGCACTTCTTGGGAAATGACAACAATCTGATGAATATAAAATCCAAAAAGATACATCTGAACATGTGGATTGGGTCAGTGTAAAAAAAAAAGAGGTCTATGTTTATGTTTAATTAATTACTTCATGGAAACTTCAGATCTACATCTCCTTACTGATATGTAAGATGTTGAATATAGTAATATTATTCTCTCCAAGCATCTGTATTTTAGCATTATGATTTTGAGCAATTTAACAGTGAAAAATACTGGCTCCATAGTGTAGTCGTTTGCACATTTGTGTAACAACCAATAGATGCCTATCTCAAGGTGAAACAAATCCCTCTTAAGGGCATCCAGAGTAAAAACTACTTGCTGTGCTACCCACTTTTATTGTGAGCATGTTAATATACTGAGACCTTCTCATTTCAAAGAGACTGCTAGTCTGAATGTATTCTTATTCACATCAAAGGTTATGGCAAATGAAATGAAATAAAAATATTGGGAGTAACAACTAAAAAACACTTTTAGAGAAAAATACTTTGTATACTTTTATTTGCATTCGTTTTAATTATTTCAATAAATGAAAGTAGCATCTGTACTATAAAGTCTGTTTATCTTTGACTTACCTGTTAAGTTGTATCTGTCACTTCAAGGAGATAAAGACCCGGGTTGTGCAATCACAGGTGGCATCTTTTTGTTGAACAAAATGTAGACGTCTCAAAAAATCTTTAATTGAGACATAAAACTGGCAGAACTTATATTTGTTTATTGTGCTGCTTTTCTTCCTGACATTTGCTTCCAAGACCGAACGACTTGCTTCTCCAAAGTACAGATTACATCTTGTGTCTTCCTTCACAGATCCAGGCAGAGAACAAATTAAATGAACCTGTTCTCCATTAAAATGCTGAACACTCATTGAGGTGGTGTTCGACCTACATGAAGATCAGTGAAGTCTCATTAATATGCAAGAATATTTCATGTTTTAAGAGTGAACAAAAACAATGATGATTCACAAAAGCTGAACTATAACACTCAGTCATCAAGTTTTGCAGTAACTATAATTCTGAAAGCAGTATCTCACTTTGTATGGTGATGGAGGATGATTCACTGTGTGCAGAGGTTGAATTTAGTTCTCCATATTTCACAGTGTAAAAACATCTCACTTTAACTTCAGCAGGTGTGAGATTAACAGCAGTTCTCTTCCAGTGAAATTCTGCAGGTATGAGAAGGCTTTGGAGGTATTTTGCTCCACAGAGTAGAAATAACACTGATGAACTGAAACAGATGTTGGTGCCTGACAGTGTAATGTGACCAAGTCTGTCTCTGAGATCACTGCTGTGTTCACTTTTAGTGTCGGTGGAAGAAAAGCTGAAAAATCAGAAGTAAAGACCTGTTATATCAAATATTATGTTTGATGACTATGATTATAAATGTGAAAGTAATTTTTGTTTTAAGTAAATAACAAATATGCAGTCACAGAATAATCTGAAAACTGGAACATCGGAGACACACCTTGTGCTTGAATCCCACAGGAACCACTTTAACACATTCAGAGCAAAGAACATGAAAAACCCATTTGAATATACTTACTACTACTGTGGAATCAGGACAATAACTTCAGGTGGGAAAAACTATGGGTTCAAATTCTGCTCATAAATGTTTTGTACTTGTAAATCAGACTGCATAGTCTTGCACCCTTGTAAACCAAAATGTTTGAAAATGTTATGTTTGTGCATCCATAGATAAGAATGTGTGTGTGTGTAAAAAAGATGTGTATTTATAAAAAATAATTACACAGTGTACAAATGTGTTTTGTTAAGGTCGGTTTACACATAAAAAGCAAAAAACTATGTATAAAACTCTGCGCTCACCTCGCTCGAGTTTTAACATGCATGTAAGAATGTCACCAGATTTTTCTTCCTTTTAGCTAGTTGGTCAATGTCATGTCAATCACAAATTTAACAATGTAATCAAAGAACACAAGGGTTTGGCTGTCAGAGTGGTGCTTTACTAAGCTTCAGGTCCTGGAAGGGTAATACATTTTTAAGATGGAAGACGGTAACAACACTTCTGTGGCACAGTGTGTTTCACAGCACTGGTCCTGGGTCACCCCTGACTTTGTGTTAAAGTAATAATAAATTAATGGTATTTCTGACCATCAATACACTACAACTTAATCCTTTCAACAGCTACTGAGAGGTTAGGGACCTAGCTCATATGGGCCTTTTGGGATATAGACAGTGGCTTGCAAAAGTATTCGGCCCCCTTGAACTTTTCCACATTTTGTCACATTACAGCCACAAACATGAATCAATTTTATCGGAATTCCACGTGAAAGACCAGTACAAAGTGGTGTACACGTGAGAAGTGGAACGAAAATCATACATGATTCCAAACATTTTTTACAAATAAATAACTGAAAAGTGGGGTGTGTAATTATTCAGCCCCCTGAGTCAATACTTTGTAGGACCACCTTTTGCTGCAATTACAGCCGCCAGTATTTTAGGGTATGTCTCCACCAGCTTTGCACATCTAGAGACTGAAATCCTTGCCTATTTTTCTTTCCAAAACAGCTCCAGCTCAGTCAGATTAGATGGACAGCGTTTGTGAACAGCAGTTTTCAGATCTTGCCACAGATTCTCAATTGGATTATCTGGACTTTGACTGGGCCATTCTAACACATGGATATGTTTTGTTTTAAACCATTCCATTGTTGCCCTGGCTTTATGTTTAGGGTTGTCATCCTGCTGGAAGGTGAACCTCCGCCCCAGACTTAAGCCTTTTGCAGACTCCAAGAGGTTTTCTTCCAAGATTGCCCTGTATTTGGCTCCATCCATCTTCCCATCAACTCTGACCAGCTTCCCTGTCCCTGCTGAAGAGAAGCACCCCCAGAGCATGATGCTGCCACCACCATATTTGACAGTGGGGATGGTGTGTTCAGAGTGATTTGCAGTGTTAGTTTTCTGCCACACATAGCGTTTTGCATTTTGGTCTCATCTGACCAGAGCACCTTCTTCCACATGTTTGCTGTGTCCCCCACATCGCTTGAACAGTGCTCCATGAGATGTTCAAGGTTTGGGAAATCTTTTTGTAACCTAAACCTGCTTTAAATTTCTCAATAACTTTATCCCTGACCTGTCTGGTGTGTTCTTTGGACTTCATGGTGTTGTTGCTCCCAATATTCTCTTAGACAACCTCTGAGGCCGTCACAGAGCAGCTGTATTTGTACTGGCATTAGATTATACACAGGTGCACTCTATTTAGTCATTAGCACTCATCAGGCAATGTCTATGGGCAACTGACTGCACTCAGACCAAAGGGGGCTGAATAATTACGCACACCC
>VUQR01033596.1:0-14356 GCA_015108515.1 Hemichromis elongatus
CACTCAGAGAGTAGTTTGCAAGTGTTTGCAGACAAGTTGCTGTCTACCACGCAAACTACTGGTGACTACGGCAATTACAATGCTAGCGACCCAAACAACTGCAAGGAGTTTTTTTGTTGCAGCACCAAAAACATACTTGTGATTACTTTGGTAACTGATTGCTTTGAAAGCATATATCCCCAGTTGCTCGCAGTTTGAATGAAAGATGCCATCTTATCTGCAAATGTTCACCAACTACTTGATGAGTGGTAGTTAGGCTGAAAAACACAAACCAGGAAAGGAAAATTTTCACTTTTTAATTAAAAGTTGTACTGCTGCAGTCAACATGTTTATATATATATATATATATATATATATATATATATATATATATATATATATATATTTTTTTTTTTTTATATATAAATATATATGTTCAAGTTTTACTTTGAAGGCAAAGGTGCATTACACTTTCACAGCTTCACTTCCACTCAGAGAGTAGTTTGCAAGTGTTTGCAGACAAGTTGCTGTCTACCACGCAAACTACTGGTGACTACGGCAATTACAATGCTAGCGACCCAAACAACTGCAAGGAGTTTTTTTGTTGCAGCACCAAAAACCTCTTTGCCACCAATTTCATTTATCAACAGCAAACAACCAGCTAGTGTTAGTGCTAGAGGAGAGCTTTAAGAAGCTTTTTAGTCTAGGTGACGGGGAATTGGACTACATCAAATGGTAAAGATAATGAGCACTGTTTTAATGCTCACATGTCATACATTAATACACTACACATACAAACACTGTTTTACAGCATATGCAATTAATTTTGTTGGGCAGATATTATTATCTTTAGAAGAGTGGTCTTGTAATATGAAGGTATAATGTGTACAATTTTAAGGGCTAAAATTTAAAGAGTATTGAACAACGTGTTGTGCCAGAACTGAAGATCAACAACAGTGAAATGGCTGTGGCAGTTTAGTCGAGCATCTCCTTAATGGCAGCAAACATATTTTCTAAGGATGTATAATTAAAAATGTTTTAAAAACTCTAAGTCAGTAAAATGTGACAGAAAATGCTAAAAACACAAAACACCTGAACGACAATGAGGAACAAGCCCAAAATCACGCAAACATGCAACACAGCACACACACACATAGACAGAATGTTCTGCCCAGCTCACTGTTGCCTAGACAACCGGTATCGACTACAGAGCACCGTTTCTATGGAAACAACGGATGCCTAAAGGATGAAGATCATTAATTGGAATAAGCGAATATAGGAGTGAGGGAAGAGGAAGACTGGGGACAAGGGACAGGAAAGAGTCAGAGAAGGATAATGAGAAAGTGAGGCTTGGTAGATGTGTGGTCAGAGAAAGAGAATTGCAAAAAACACAAACATTTTAGTTGTTCTTTTTAACTCTGCTTTCATTTGGTCTTTCTACATCTTTTTGCTAGGACTGTGCATTTGTGTGCTTATCTCTGATAAGCACCACCAAGTAGTAATAAAAAAAAAATGGTGAGGGAGGTGGGATCCATATTTAAAATGGATGTGTGAAAAATCAATGTAGGCCACAGCAAAGTGGAGTGGAAAACAGCCCATGAAGGTTAGTAGAGTACAATAGTCCCCCAGTGTGAGAGTCGTTTTTCATTCCTGAGCCAATTTGACTGTACTTTACTGTTGATGTACACCATATGTACATTCTAACTGCAGAACTTTATCTGCAGTTAAACTTTATGTCCTCTCCTGTCAGCACTGCGTCACTACATTCCTGCATCCTGTAAAGTCTTCAGACCTCAAGTCAGTGTCTGGAAGATTCTTCAATAAGGTGGACTCTTGCACTTATTCCCGTTGCCTCTTTTATTCTTCGAGCACAGTGTGTTAGCAGCGCAGTCAGCACAGGTGCTTTTATCGCATTAAAGACTCTGAAAGTAAGGAAAGAAGCTAGAGAAAAGGCTTCAATAAAATGCTTTGTTTATGCAGTACCTTGCAAACTGTTTTATTCTAATGTTCAAACTTATTACAGAAATTTGGGAGGTCTAAAGTGTCCTGTGTCTAAAATGATAACAAAACATTCTTCTGACCTAAGAGGGCTGACAGCCGATATGGATTGTTTTTTTCTTGTGCATAAAACGTGTGTGTGCATCTGGGTTAGTTGATATGCAAGAGGCAGGATCGTGGATGTGAGAGGAAGCATGTGTTGGCATGTGTTTATTTACGTGTTTGCAGAAGCATGAATAGCGTATGTGTATCTGACTTGTTTCTGGATTGATCGAACTGAGCCAACTGTGAACCACTCGTCCCCACCCCCACTTCCCCACAGCAGATCAATCCTGCAGTCAGTTGTGTCGCTTTCTCTTGTCTCTTTTTTTTTCTTTTTCTGTGCGTGCTGCTCGAACCTTTTACTGACCACTGAAAGCCGGTTTGAGTTGATGGCTGAGCTTTGTGATCTGTTTGTTTTCGCATTCCAGTCCCATGCCGGACACACAGATCACAGCTTCTCTCTGGTCAAAGTCCAAACAACATTATGCTGGTTCCATTTCGAGTGGCAATAACAGCCACCTCACTTTCTAGCTGATGCACCAAAGCAGACAGTGAAGGTAACAGCCTGTTGCTGCTTAAAAGACTGGATGAAAAAAGGAGAGGGCATCGATTTGAACATTGATGTTCAACCATTTTGCCAGAAATACACACGTTTCCTGAAGTGGAGATATAAAACTGCATCAAAGTCCAGCGTTATCTATGCTGCACTTTTAGCTTGGCTTTTGCTAATCATCAAGTTCTTACTGTTTCTAATAAAAAATGTTGTCAGATATCCAGTTGTCCCATTTCTGCAGTAAAAAATCATTTCCTGTAGGACTTTGCGTGGTGGTGGAGGTGGAGGTGGAGTTAATTTTAATTCAGATGTTGCTCGAGGGTTCTAGGATCAGTTTCAGTAGGTGTTAAACATTTACTGAGTGAGAGAAAAAAATAACATAAACAAAGTTTCAGAAATTCAAATATTGAAGGAAACTAAAGAAACAGAAATTGTTTAATCCTGACCAAACAGCTGAATATGTGATATGATGCTTTGCCTCCCTGCCCAGATTCAGTAACACAGACTTTCCGATTAACTTGTAGTGTTGAGAATAACCATTTTTGTAGGCTTCACAGAGTTCATCTATAACCACATGAGGCACTGCTGCTTTCACAGGTTGATAAGTAAACTAATGCTGGTAAAAGTGTCCAAACTAAACGAAAATCCAGGCACAAGATACACTTCCTAATAGGAAATATGCAAAATTTTATAAAAAGCTTTCTCAGTAAAAGGTTTAAAGGTCAGGGTGTTTGTAGGCATTGCTTGAGGGACGAGCAAATTTCTCTCTTTAGAAAACTACTTGATCGCGGTTCTTTAAAAAAAAAAATTCAGGGTAAAAATGTGGCGATGTGAATAAGGACTCTCAGGTATGTAGCTTAGATTAATGTGAATGATAGATGCTGAAATATTTAAATGACCAGTCTCTTTGCAGTGAGTGGACTGATTCTCATACACAAGGCAGATGATGTTCTCTAAAAAAAGGTAAGTAGTTTTATAGATATTAAAGCTTAAATAATAATTTCATCCCATGTCAGTGTGATTTTCCCAGCTATGACAATCTGTTTAGAAGTTTCTGTTAATACCACATTCAAATCGTGATGTCCCTCTTTCTCCTAATGTTAACTTTTGAAATGCTAACATTTCTGCTGCAAATCCAGCTCAAATCCAAAACTGTGCCTCTCGGGGAACCAAGAAAAACTCGTAGTGCTGCTGTTTTCCCCTCACAGCTTACTATTAATTTTCACAATCTATCTTTCTGTTATGCAATTGAATTTATTAAATTTATTTGTGATTATTCGTTGACAGGCTTCAAATTGCTTCTAAGAATACAACAGTTTTAAAGTTTAGGAGGACTTTGAGTTAGGCAGGATAATACCCACCATGTTCTTACCAAAAGTAATTCACACAAATATGATTTAAAAAGACTTTTATGTGGCTCGAGCTGAGAAACAACAAGTAGAATATGCATGATAACTCTGTCCTTATTAACCTGTTGACCAATTGCAATCCTGTTTCTTTTTAAAAACCTTATTCTGTCACTACGTTTCTATCTGGCAGCTGAGAGTTTTCCAGCTGCAGTGGGTTTTAAACATATGAACTTTATGTTAGACCTCAATCAAATACCACTTCTACTTTCCATCAAGTGCATAATCTTGTATGGGTGATAAACTAACAACCCATAGGTCAACAGATTACCTCTGAAACCAATCAACACTAAGCGTCTGTTAGCTCACGTTGACGGTGAGCTGTAATGTCTACAGAGGCAGCCACGCCCCTCTCACCGGCTTCTGATGAGCATAGAAGGGTTTTTCTATATCTTTGCATGTGACTACAGTGACTGTGCATTAACCTCCTAAGACCCGAACTCTTCCATGGCATGCATTTTTAATTTCTCTTTGATATTTGGGCATATCGGGACCGATGAATGTAAAAACAAAGAATTACCAGATTTTATTTTTTTTACCTAATTTTTGTTTCTGAGAACAATGAGATACACATATAAATATATTTGTTTAAAATTTCGATAGAACAGTGTCAGTATAATGTCCTCGTAAGTGGATATCAGCCTGTAGAGCACAATTTAGTATTTTAGTCTAGACAACCCAAAATGTGATGTCCACATATGTGGACGCCTGGTCCTAGGAGGCTAAAGAAATCTAAGCAATAACAGAAACTGATGTGTTTTTCTAAAGATGTGTTTTTGTGTGTGTAGACAGAACTCCTCATGAGTACGTCGCTGATTTCTCATCTCCTGGCCCCGCTAATCTCGCTTTAAGCGTGACCTTCTGCAGAGGTTTAAGCTAACGGCCTGTCAGCTCCTTTACAGATACTATGTAGTTCACATCACCACATCCATGAGCACTCTTCTTTTCCCCTTTTTCTTTCTTTTAAAGGTGCAGAGGAGCATGAATTTATTTAACCCCTCTCCTTTTCTATCTCACATCTCATCCAAGTGTGTGATTGTAAATCATATTTTCATCTCACCTTATAAAGATAAACCCATCACCTTTTGTCCTCGACTCTCTTTAACCTCATCTGTCTTCTCCTCTTCCGTCCTTTCCCCCCATCCCCCTCGTCTTTGCTGCATGGCAGATACCTTCTGCAAGCTGCCAGATGTGCAGGGATCCCTCTGCTGAACAGCTGGTCACTACTATGAAGGACACACACACAAATAAACCTGTTTTGGCACACACAGATATAACTCTGTGCCCTTCAGAATCACAGCTCCAGATGTGCTGACCGACTTCTTGGCCGTATGTGCTCACATGTCTTTTGCACCGAGAGAGGAAGCTCAGATCTGGGCGGCTTATCTTTCCTCCTCTTTGCCATGAAGCAGTTTAGCGCGGCACAGCAATCTCCAGAAAATTATATGTTTATTTAATTGACACTTCCCATGCAAGCAAAAGTGTGACCTGTGACAGTGACTTATGCATCCGCAGCACGGTAGCTTCCAACAGCTTGTCAGCGGGCTTTTGACAGACGCTGAATTTCACACATACAGTATACGTGAAAAAGATGTCATGGTTTTTGGTGCGTGTCAGTGAAGTGAAGAAAAAAATGTAAATCAAAGTGCAGGAAATGTCCTAATGTCTGCTATTACTCTTAATCCTGATAAAAAGGATTTGGTTGAGGAAATGTTGGGCAGCCAAACTGTGTTTGCAATTAAATGTAGTGGGCTATTTATACTCTAAATGTTTTAAATGATTATGTGCTTCAAAAGCCTCATTCACTAAAAGTTACTTCATCTTTTGCTAATCTTACAAAAGCCTGGCTTGCACTTCATAAGATTACATCACATTTATTGCCTTGCCACAAGTTGATAAAGAGATTCTTTTTATTCAGAATAATTTGCAACTGAGTGAAGATGTAAATCACAAACATAAACGTATACAGATATTACACCTATATCTCGATCGATAAATGGCAGACTATGCCAGTTGTCTGTAAACGGATAACAGATGTGTTCAATACTACTCAAGCTCTTGGGTGCCGCCTCATGGGAGAGTTTGTGGGTTGATCTTTTCATTGGACAGATGAAAAGTTGTGTAATACTCCCAATCAGTTAATTAAATCACCTCCTTCAGTACCACCACGCCGAAATTTTTTTAAACCTTTTTTCCAGTCTTCTACAGAAAAAAAAAATGCATTGCCTCAGGCAATTGTGACAATGCATAAAGCTCAGTTTGCCTCATCTTTTTTTCCTCTGGGTTTGGTTATCAGATATTCTTTCTGCTCGCGTCATATGGCCTTGTGTCCTTTTTTTTTTCATACCTGCTCGAAACCTTGTTTTTTTTTTCTGCCTTGCAGGAATCATCAAGTATAACTGAAACATATTGGTGTGATTATATTATATAGGAGCAGAAGTTAATCTGTGGAGCTCACTGGCCACTATTTTAGGTACACCTTGGTAGTAAGGAGTTAAGCCTTCTTTAGAGACAACAAGGTGCTGGAAATATTCCTTAGAGGTTTTGGTCCATGTTCATGTTCCATCTCATCCAGCAGGTGCTGCATTGGATTGAGACATTGACTTTGGAGGCCATCTGAGTGCACCAAACTCTATCGTGTTCAAGAAATTGCATTATTTTGCTGGAGAAGCTCAATAATCAGGTAGTCTGTGGTCCTCATTGGGTGCCCAAAGTGTGCCAGTAACATATCCCCTACACTGTTACATCACCAGCAGCAGCTCGAATTGTTGATGGAAGGCAGGATGGATCCATGCTTCCATGTTGTTTATGCCAAATTCAGACCCTACCATCTGAATATGGCAGCAGAAACTGAGGCTCATCAGATCAGGCAGTGTTTTTCCAACCTTCTGTTGTCCAGTTTTTTTAGTCTCAGTTTCCTGTTCATAGCTGATAGGAGTGGCACCTGGTGTGGTCTTCTACTGCTGTTGTAGCCCATCTGCTTCGAGGATCAGTGTTGTGCATTCACAGATGTCATTTTCCTCCTTTGTTGTAACCAGTAGTTATTGGCATTACTGTTGCTTTGCTCTCAGATTTATTAGCAGTTTCTGAAATACTTAGACCAGCCCGTCTGGCACCGACAACCAGACCACATTCTAACGTTCAAAGTCACTTAATGCACTTTCCTCCCCTGTTCCTGTTGCTCACAGAGAGTAAACTAGTTGCTGAGAGGGTTGCTGAGAGGAAGTGATGTATGAAGCTCACTGTTGAAGATGAGATCCACCAGAACCAAATATTTTTAATAAACAGGGTTGGAGAATTTTCAGGTAAGGGTTTAAAAAGCCACAAACAGCAGCTTAAGAAAACTTAATGCTAAGACTAGAAACCTCTAAAAATCTGCACCTCTAAATCCCATTAACCTAACCCCACTGACTGCATGTCTGTGGACTGTGTGAGGAAGCCGGAGTACCAGGAGAGAACCCACACAAACCAGGGAGAACAAGAAAAACCCATGCAGAAAGGCCCCAGCTACAGTCATGTGAGAAAATTAGGACCCCCTATTTTGAATTCAGTTCAGTTAAAAAGCTTTTCTTCATTTGGCTTTATCTGTGCAAAATGACAAATCGGGTGACTCTTTGAGCACTGGTGGCATCCCAACTTGTGGGCACATGTTCAGAAGTTAAACAACACACAAAAGAAAGAATCCAGAACCCAACCTGTGGAATTTTTTTCAGGCTTTTTTCTTCAGGTTATGTATATAATTATTATTATATTAATAATGTAAATATAGTTTTAGATGCCATGTGCTTTATTATTAGATTTAACAAAATCAAATCAAAATCCAGCTCTGAATGCGAACATTTTCACTGGGCAAACACAGAAACTGAAGCACAGTTTTTGGATCCTAACATTCGTATGTCTCACTTAAAACATAAATGTCATAAATCTTCGGCAATTAAAAAAATGCATCCCGCACGCTTTTACGGTCTCTCTGTGCTGCAGCTGTGTGTGTATGAAGTTAATTATTCATTTTCTGTTTACATATCTTTGCTATCAGCTTTGTTGATATTCCAGGCACTTTGTGTGTGTTTGTGTAACCGCCGTATTGTTGAAAGCCCAACTGAAGTTTTTGGTGCAGTTTGTCAGAGCGATTCACTGAATAAGCCTCAGACTTCATGAATAAGAGGCAATCTGCATGTGTGAGTGCGCATGAATCCATCTGTCCTGTAGTGCTGCCTGCCAGTTGCTGCCCATATTGTCTGTCACTGACTGTAGTACACAACACGCTCCAAGGCTCTTTATGTGACAGTGAAATAAACTAACCCGGCGGGACGTGGTCCAGCTTCAGCTGTGGGAAAGATTAGAGAGCTAGCTGGTGATGAGGAGTGGGTGGTGCGTGCGTGAGGAGATGTTACGGGAAATCAAATGTAGTTCAACGGTAGTATGGTGTGTAATTTCTGGGAAACAGACTTCTACGTGGACATCTGCAAATTAGTGCATTAGGCTTGGATTTACCTGCCGGCAGCCTGTTCTGTCTCTTTGTTTTTTTTCTCAGTAGCAAACAAATTATGCTGTTTGCATCTTTCTTGTCTTACTCTTCTTGCTTGTGAGTGTCAAATGTCCTTCAGCATGATTTATGCAAGCCCCTGTTTTGATTTGACACCTCATCCTCGCATAAAAACAAGCATATAAGTACACGCAAACTCACTCTGTTAAAGCATCAGAAATACAAGACCGACGCTTTGAGTAAGCTAATTGTGATTCTCACCTGAACCCGACTCAACACTCGGATGTCGTCATAAACAAATGAGTTGAGGTCAAAATGTTCTTAACTCTTGTGTTTGGTTGTAGTCCTAGCCATCTCACTCGTTATGTAATGTTTGCAGTGCACGGTCGTCAGTGAGATGAATGCCAATGAAGCTTCTCTCTTCCTGTTCTTCTCCACAGTAACATGTTTATAAACCCCCCCCACAAAAAAAAATCCAAATAAACCAACTTCTCTTTATAAGCTAATCAGATGACAAGGTTTTGAATTATGAGGTGAAGCTCAGCTCACAGTCAGGTTGTGCCAGAGCTCAGGAAGCTCTTCAGATGTAAGATTGCACCGAATTTGATTCTCTTGACTTTATTTTCTTTCCTTTTCTCTGTGTGTTTTCTCATCCCCCCCTTCCCATTTTCTGCCTCGTTCCTTTCCATCCTCACCTCCCTCACTCTCCCTCTTGTTCAGCCGACTCCCGATTCTGTTCCAGGGCCTGTTTCCATAGCAACAGGTTACCATGGAAACTAGGTGACGGTGCTGCGCATCCCATCCTGCTTTCGCCAGGCGAGAGGTGTTCGAAGAAGGAAAGTTTTTCTTTTCTTTCTCTTTTTCTTGTCAAGATGAAAAGACGAAAGTTTTCTCTGGTGCTTTTCTTTAAATGAACGTATGCATCTTTTTTCCTGCTTTGACCCGGAAGTCGTCTCCCCCTTTTTGCTACCGTGAAATATCTTCCAATTCCTTAATTGCATCTCGAGTAGTCGAGGAGAGAAGGCTTTTGAAGGAGGTTAGAAATAATGAAACACGGGTGTGTTCTACACAAATTTCTTTAGTTTCTGTAGAGAATTTCTATAGTACTTTTAGACTGTATGTATATGTAGGTTCATCATCATCTACTGTTTAAATGTGTTGTATAGATTTATATAGAGAGGAGTTATATAAACAGGTGCTGGTCATATATTTAGAGTGTCATCAAAAAGTTGATTTATTTTACTAATTCCATTTAAAAAGTAATATAATATATATATATATATTCATTCCACACAGACCGAGATATTTCAAGCTTTTATTTCTATTAATTTTGATGATTATAACTGACAACTAATAAAAACCCCAAATTCAGTATCTCGGAAAATTATAATATTGTCAAAAGGTTCAATATTGAAGACAACTGGTGCCACACTCTAATCGGCTAATTGACTCAAAACGCCCGCAAAGGCCTTCAAATGGTCTCTCAGTCTAGTTCTGTAGGCTACACAATCATGGGAAAGACTGCTGACTTGACAGTTATCCAAAAGACGACCACTGACACCTTGCACAACGAGGGCAAGACACAAAGGTCATTGCAAAACAGGCTGGCTGGTCACAGAGCTTTGTATCCAAGCACATTAAAAGAGGGGCAGAGGGAAGGAAAAGATGTGGTAGAAAAAAGTTTACAAGCAACAGGGACAACCGCACCCTGGAGAGGATTGTGAAACCGAATCAAAAATGTAGGAGAGATTCACAAAGAGTGGACTCAGCTGGAATCGGTGCTTCAAGAACCACTAAACACAGACGTATGCAAGACATGTGTCAAGCCACTCTTGAACAACAGACAGCATCAGAAGCGTCTCACCTGGGCTAAAGATAAAAAGGACTGGACTGCTGCTGAGTGGTCCAAAGTTATGTTCTCTGATGAAAGTAAATTCTGCATTTCCTTTGGAAATCAGGGTCCCAGAGTCTGGAGGAGGAAAGGAAAGGCACAGAATCTACATTGCTTGAGGTCCAGTGTAAAGTTTCCACAGTCAGCGATGGTTTGGGGTGCCATGTCATCAGCTGGTGTTCCTCCACTGTGTTTTCTAAGGTTCAAGCTCAACACAGCCGTAAGTTTTAGAGCTCTTCATGCTTCCTGTTGCTGACCAGCTTTACGGAGGTGCAGATTTCATTTTCCAATAGGACTTGGCACCTGCACACAGTACCAAAACTGCAGTACCTGGTTTAAGGACCATGGTATCCCTGCTCTTAATTGGCCAGCAAACTTGCCTGACCTTAATCCCATAGAAAATCTATTGGGTATTGGGAGGAGGAAGATGCGATATGCTAGACCCAACAATGCAGAAGAGCTGAAGGCCGCTATTAAGAGCAACTTGGGCTCTCATAACACCTGAGCAGTGCCACAGACTGATCGAATCCATGCTACGCCGCATTGCTGCACTAATTCAGGCAAAAGCAACCCCAACTAAATATTGAGTACTGTACATGCTCATACTTTTCATGTTAATACTTTTCAGTCAGCAAGAGTTCTAAAAATCCTGTCTTTGTATTAGTCTTAATTAATATTCGAATTTTCTGATATACTGAATTTGGGTTTTCATTAGTTGTCAGTTATAATCATCATTTAAAAGAAATAAACACTTGAAATATATCAGTCTGTGTGAAATGAATGTATACGTTATACAACTTTCACTTTTTGAATTCTAATTAGTGAAATAAATAAACTTTTTGATGATATTCTAATTATATGACCAGTACCTGTATATTAAGAGCACTTGTTCGGCTGCTCATTAATGCAAATATCTAATCAGTTGATCAGACAGCAGAAGCTCGGTGCATTTAAAATTAGATTTTTAAAATTAAATTACACTTGAACCTTCCTCTTATCTCTTCCTGGCATCCCACTCTCCCGTCCACACTGAGATGAGGGGAAAACATCTAAGTGAAGGACGCAAGGAGACATGTTAGCTCACTTAAAATCATCCTCAGTTTGAGTTAAACTTGCAGAGGAAACTGTTAACCACGAGCAAAAGTATGCCCTGTGTCAATTCACCATACACATCCATGCAGTTTAAATCGGCGTTCACAGCATAGGCTGTGTATCGTTTTAAACACCCAAATCTTAACTTCTCCGTATGTTAACATCTTAAAGATTTGACTTCAAATCAGACGGATCGCCATGACTACTACAACATGAGTAGTTTTAATTCTTTAGTAAGAATGCGATTTAAGCGATGGCCTGTAAAGCGTCTATAGAGCCCTACTTAGATTTTACAGATGCACTTGTTCTGTGATATTTTTATTCACTGCCCCCCTCTGACTCTTCACACCATCTGAAGAAATGTTGACTTTTATGTTCCTCAGTATTGTGTACAGAGAGATAACCAAGGGCTTGAAATAACTGTACCACTTGACAAATGATGCAATTATACAGAAACGGCAATAAAGTGGACTTGGCTTTTATGTTGCTTCAAATTTAGAAATAGACGAGAATAAAGAGATAACAGCAGAGTGCTCAGAAGCTGCTCACGTGTAAAGGGAGGGAGGAGGATGATGGTGGTGGTGGTGGGGCATGTTTTGCTGTCTTATATTTTCAGAGCAGTTAATATTGCTGCAAAGTGCCTCCACTTGCATAAAACCCGTTGGGACTACTGTATGTGGTCGCTTTTGTTCTTACTCGTACTGTATGAATGTGAAAATGTAGGTTTTGCTTTGGACACAGCTCGGCAGTGTAAGCAGTGTCCCTTTCTATTGTGGCTTTTGTTTGCTGCCAGATTGTTGCTCCAGTTCTTAATTATAAAAAACAACACCCTGAAGCCACGTTAAATTTTCACAAAACAATCAGAGCTCGATCAGATGGAGGGAGATGGAAAGACAGAGAGAGGGACTGAAAGAGGACTGACAGATAAGGAGAGCGCAAACAAACAGAAGGTACGACAGAGTGACTGAGCGACCCTGTTAAGCCTGCTGCTGAGGTGGTATCAGACCCTGCTACTACCAGTAAAATGCGATTTTATGCTGCTGCATTTAGATGGAGTACACGCTGCCGTGCACAAATGAGTCAGTGGCTGAGAATATTAAAATCACACAAAAAAAACTTGCATACTGAATAGCAGCATAGCTGTGTGGCATAAAAAGGAAGCTTTTTGTCCTCTCTTTAATGCTGTAGCTGACCTGGTTTGGAGCACGTGACTAGAGACTGCTGTAGCAGTCTACAAACTGCCTGCAGGATCGAATGATGGCACAAAAATAGCTCCCAAATAATAGCAACAGTTCACCAGTACATGTGCAAGTCAGTACACTATTGAGTATCTGTTGAATTGGATGTGACATTTTAAGGTTGGGTAAAACAGCTCACAGCACTGAGTGTTTGATTGCTTGCTGTGTGTGTGTGCATGTGTGTTTTTAACTGGGTGGGCTAAAAACAGCAAAAGAGAAAGAGGTGTGTTTTATTTTTCAAGGTTTTTTGTTTTTATTTTTTTAACATACTATGCTTTAAAAAAAAATCTTTGCAGGCTTTGATGCGTAGTGTTACTCGCTGCAGCTTTGATGCCAGTGGCAAGATGCAAAGGGATTTGTTAAGTCCCCTTTGGGATTAGCTCTTGGAATGGTGCTGTGATGTTGTTTGTCATCAAAATCCATAGAAATCAAGTTAACATGCAACTGTGAAAATTCTGCAGTCAATGAAAGTCGAGGAACATACCACAATGTCCTGCTCCTGTCAGCTGATTTTCACTTAGTTTTGAGACATATCCTATTAACTCCGATGTATGTGCATATATTAGGGATGGACTGAACCCATATTACATATCGGTATCGGTCCGATACTGACCTAAATTACTGGATCGGGTATCGGAGAGAAATAAAAAATGTAATCCGATCCATTAAGTATTACAAAAGCACCTCACGAAACTTACAACATGGCATAACCCAGCTCATGACCTCAGTGTGTCGGAGCAGTATGCATCACGTGATAGAGCGGCTGTTGTGTGCGAGACCTGTTGGCGGTCTGGATGAGCATTTGGAGCCTCAATATGTGCTTTCAAATCGCGGCATTTCATCTTGGAGAAAGCTATCCCAGAGAAGTAAAGCAAGTGTGTAAGTTCATCTCTGAATGTTTTAAAGTATTTCCACTTTTAGCTTAACAACCGATATATGGAGCCACAGCTGGACTGGCCATCAGCCGCCGATGGTGATTTTTCTAGTTACAGCTGAGGAGTTCGTATTGAGGTGAAAAGACACAAAGCTCGAGTTATTCTGTCTTTGCTGCACAGCTGCCGCTTCATCTCTCATTCTCTCCCCCTCCCTCTCCTGTTGCTACTTCATTCATGAAACTGATCTATGATCATCTGATCAGCTTTTCTCTCTTGTTTGTTTATCGCCCACTTTGCGCCAGAAAGAGGAAACCAGCGGATGTCGTGTGACCGGTGTGTTCCTGCGTTGTGTCTGACAATAAAGGTAAAAGAAAAGAAAGACCTCCAAGTCATTCTTTTGCCCACTCCAGCTCCTCTCCCACAGGGGAAATGTAGAAAAGGGCTTCGTTTTAATTGTACATTAGCATAAAGTACGAACTTACATGAAACATGTTTGACATAAGATAAAATAAAACTAACATGAAATCTGACATACCTGGCAATAAAGGTAAAGAAAAGAAAGACCTCCAAGTCATTCATTTGCCCACTCCAGCTCCTACACTCCAAAGCAAATAGTTGGGAAAAGGATTAGCTCAACCCACCACAACTTCCAAGCTAGCAAGAACGACATATTTATGTTAGTGTTAAAGGTGCCTAGAACACATATGTGGCACACACACTCTACACGTTTACAGGATCTGACAAAACAGGCACAATGATGACAGTTATTTAACTAAAATAACAATCAGAAACATCA
>VUQR01033597.1:0-31590 GCA_015108515.1 Hemichromis elongatus
GGCTTACTTGTATTTAAAAGTAGAATGGGAGGGAGAGCCTTCAGTTTTCAGGCCCCTCTTCTATGGAAGCAGCTTCCAGTTTGGATTCGGGAGACAGACACTATCTCTACTTTTAAGATTAGGCTTAAAACTTTCCTTTTTGCCAAATCATATAGTTAGGGCTGGACCAGGTGACCCTGAATCCTCCCTTAGTTATGCTGCAATAGACTTAGGCTGCCAGGGGATTCCCATGATGCACTGAGTTTTCCTTTCCAGTCACCTTTCTTACTCACTGTGTTAATAGACCTCTCTGCATTGAATTGTACCTGCTACTAATCTCTGTCTCTCTTCCACAGCATGTCTTTATCCTGTTCTTTTCTTCTCTCACCCCAAGGTTTCTTCCTGTTAAAAGGGAGTTTTTCCTTCCCATTGTCGCCAAAGTGCTTGCTCATAGGGGGTCATATGATTGTTGGGTTTTCTCTGTATGTACTAAGCGCCTTGAGGCGACTGTTGTTGTGATCTGGCGCTATATAAATAAAATTGAATTGAATTGAATTGAAAGAGGGCACACTTTGTTGACACAAAACTGAAAACAGTCTTACCTTATGAAAAAGTGTCTTTTTGAAGAAGCCAAAAGCACATTGCTATCTAATTAGCAGTATTTATCTTTAAATGTCATTAATAAAGCTGAAGGGGCATAGACCTGTATGTCACATAGAAAGCAGTCCACAGTTTAATTAAAGTGAATATTTTGAACCTTCTGAGCTTTCCTACTTGCTTAGAGTGGAACTGACTTTTTAAAAAGATAAAATGAATAACTAAAAATGTAAAAGTGCTGCTGTCACTGTCTTAAAAGTTATCGTTGTATTACTTTATCTCAAAAGTTATGACCCTTTGGACACAGTTTCATTAACGTTGCATCATTTTTATTCCAAAGGGATATCATTACTTCTGTTTTCCTGTCAGCTGCTGTCTCTATCCTCCAGGTGCTGTCCAAAGAGGTCTCACCTGTGGCAAAACAGTGGTATCTAATTGCTTTCTAGAGGAACAGAAATACAAAGTGGACTAATGACCTGTAACGTCTTTAGCTGCATTTAAAAAAACCTAACACTAATTTAAAGACGTATACTTATGTTTAAATTTTTAGGGGTTACCTTACGGAACCCGAGTTAGTAAATCAAGGTATTGAACTAAAAGAGAGTAAAACTATAGTATCTCAGATGTTTTAAACACAAGCTGAATATATTTAAGATTCTAATGCAGCATTATGTTTAACAAATATATTACAAATCGTCATTTTCAGAAACTCGTCAGCAACACAGAGTCAGGCATGAATGTATGGAATTCTTCTTACTTTGTGTCGCCTTAAAAAGTATGAGGGTCAGTTGCTTAGAATAGAATAGAATAGAATAGAATAGAATAGAATAGAATAGAATAAATCTTTATTATCCCACAAATGAGAAATTACGGTGTTATGTCAGTGTTGATGAAGCAGTGTTATGTCGGTGTTAGTCAGGCTGGTTATTTTGATGGAGGCCTTACCTAAAAAGCTCAGTGGAACTCAACTCAACATGAGTCCTCCTTTAGCTTCTATAGACTTGATTTTTAAAGGCAATCAGCGAAAGATTTCAGATTTGACTTCTCTTTCACAGAAACGACAGCTTCCTTACTTAAAGTTTGGCTGTTGCAAGACCAGCTTTGACACTGAGGCCTGTTTTGCTTTTAGTTTTTGTCTGGTTCTTGGGCACTTTAGTAAACCTTAGAGCACTGAATGCTGAAATTAAAGGCAATGCAATATTTAACATGACAAGTGACTCTGAGCTGGATATGCAAGAGACAAAACAAGGGGGAAATTTGAACTGGATCCTGAGCACGACCCGGCGCTGGTGGAAAAACAGTCGTGGGGTGATATGTGTTTGAACTAATAAGTAGTCTAGCAGCAGCATTATGTCAATTCTACCCAAGGGCTGACTTGGTAAGTAAAGAGAAATGTGAACTGCAATAATACAAGAAGAGCTCACGGCATGCACGGACATCTCTCATATTCTTTTTAAACTACATTTACTTTCCTTGTGATTCTTTTAAAGAAAGTGGTGAAGCTGCTTAATCTGTGCACCACAGGACATACGCTGATCAAAAGTAGAACGGGGATCATAGTGCTGCGTGGTCACAGGGGCACCCGTCAAAATGTCTATCTCCTAAGTGTTGACTTTCTGGTGTTTCTCTCTCTCTCTGTCCAGTCTCTTATAGCATTAAAGCTGCGTAGGAGCCTAGAAAACTTACAGACCCTATCAACCAACATACAAACAAACTCTTATTGATTTTGGTGAACAGAAAAGCTTCAGTTTCCTGTTCTTAGCTGTCAGGAGTGATCCCTGGTGTGGTGCTCTGCTCTTCTGCTGTAGCCCAGACACGTGATGCATTCAGAGATGCTTTTTTGCATACCTTGGTTGTAAAGACTGTTTATTTGAGTTACTGTTGGCTTCCTATCAGCTCGAGGCAGTCTTCCCATTCTCCTCTGACCTTTGACATCAAAAAGACATTTTCACCCAGCCCTTCTTTTCTGTTTGAACCCTGGAGATGGTTGTGTGGTAAAAGTAGTTGAACAGCTTCTAAAATACTCAAAACAACTTGTGTACCAGCAACCACGTCACATTCAAAGTTACATAAATCACCTTTCTTCCCCATTCTGATGCTTGGTTTGAACTTTAGCAGTCTTGACCTTGTCTACATGCATGAGAAAAAGTGAGTGTATAATATCAGGCTATAGCAACCATACACACACATACACACAAACACATGTGCGTGAGGTTGACTGTATATAGGTCTAATTTGGGAAACTAACAATATTTTTATCTGTAAAACTGCTTCATTTAATCAGGGCAAGAAATAATTTATGGTGAATGATTAAAAAACGCAAGTAAGGATTAAGACATCTGGCAAGTTACATCTATGTGTTTTCAAGAAAATGTTACATAAATGTAAAATACAGCTGAGTGGAAATAAACTTCAAGCACTAAAAGCCTTTCAATGAAATGTGGTCTCCACTGGAGCTATTGTTAATGTATGCCTTAGTTATTTAATATCTATATCTATTTGCAAGAACCTTATGTTATTTATATTATGTGCATAGGAGGACAATTGAAAGGGGTTTGGAAAGCGGAGGGGTTTTTTTTCTCACCATGGTAACAGGAGAGATCAGCACATCACTAACCCACCCTGAGCTACGATAAAAGGCTGCCCACTTAAGCAGCAAAGTCTGCAGTAAGGAGAGGAGGAGAAACAGGTACAGTAGCCTCAAAATAGCTTCTAAATGCTCCTCTGTATGTTTCTGCTCACTCAACCTGTAACTGTACAGATATTGCCTGCCACTTGAATGCTTCATATGCTTTATAACTACAAACTTCAGGTTTATACTTAACACCATTAAATCAATAAGTCAATAAATCACTAAGTCGCATGATTGAACACTTTAGTAATAACTGATTATGCTAATATCGTTTACTCTGTCCAGTGTATATTTTATGTGTTAATATGTCATATATTTATTTTGAGGTTCTTGGGGTTTTTTTCCTTTTCAGAACTGAACTGAAACATGGATAACAGCACTGCAGCAACATTCAACATGACTGCGTATGCTGCCCTGGAAAACTACAAACATGGGCTGTTTAGTGTATTTTTCCTGCTCTATCTCATTACTCTCGTTTTGAATGTACTGCTCATTTCTGTTATACACCAAAACAAACAGCTGCATCAGCCTATGAATGTGTTCACCTGCATGCTGTCGCTTAATGAAATCTACGGCAGCACTGCTTTGTTACCTGCAATCATGGTCGTGCTCGCATCAAAAACACACGACGTGACTGTGAAGTGGTGCATGGCTCAGGTCTATTTCCTGCACACATATGCAAGTGGGGAGTTCTGCATTTTAGCTCTTATGGGATATGACAGATATATTGCAATATGTTCTCCACTCCATTACTACAGCATCATGTCTTATTCAAAAACATGCATGCTCATTGCATTTACAGGTCTATATCCATTTATTGTCTTTACATCTTTTTACTCCCTTCTCTTGCAGCTGCGCTTCTGTGGAAAAGTCATACCAAAATTGTACTGTGTGAATATGGAACTGGTCAAAAATTCATGCTCAAACACACAGTACATAAGCACAGTGGGACTTGCTATTCTTTTTCTTTTTATAGTCCCCCAAGTAGGAATGATTGTTTTCTCTTATACACACATTTTAAGAGTATGTAGGACATTACCAAAAGAATCTCAAACCAATGCTTTTAGAACGTGTGTCCCACACTTCTTGTCTTTGTTGAACTACACTATTGCTTCCCTTTTTGAACTAATCCAGACCAGATTTAACATGAGTCATGTGGCTGTCGAAGCACGGATCTTTCTGTCTTTATACTTTATCATCATTCCACCCATTGCCAACCCAGTGCTATATGGACTCTGCACTCAGTCAGTAAGAGGTTGTATAATGAAACTGTTTATTAAAAACAAAGTCATGACAACACTGCTGAAAAAGATACCGACTGTGGGTTAGGAACTGTTATGCATTGCAGTGGAAATAATTGGTAAAACTAAAATGAGAAAGTTTCTCTTTTTTTTCTGATATGATATCTGATCTCTTTTTCTCTCATCTGGCCAGATCCTTTAGTCAAGTGAAAGCTGATTTATAAATATTTGCATATTTGCTGGACTTCACATGTTATAATTTAAGATGTAACAGAAAATCTTCTTCTGGCAATGTGATTGCCTTTCATTGGTTAAAAATGTGCGTGGAGGGGTTAACGATGTAAATGGTAAATGATACAACAAACTTAGCTCTTTCTCATAGATGTGCATTTTCCCATTAGATAAACTCTGAAATCATAATGTCATTTTTATACTTTTAACAGAGATAGAAATTTTAAAAACTTCAGCTTAAAAAATTAAAGTAAAATCAAATCAAAGGTAGTTTCTTGTTTGCTCCGTGGGTCTTTTAAATTTGCTGTTAGTTCACTTTTAATTTGTTGCAGCATATTTGATGGACTTTTGTTTCACAAATCGTTTTCCTGTGTGCTTGTTCTTTCCAATCATGAAGTGAAAGAAACAAAAGAACTGACAGGGTGAAGCAAATTGTCCATTGCAAGTCATTCACGTTTATTAAATCAAGCTGATAACACCTATGCCACATTAAGCGGATATTACCAAGTACTTAAAGGCTTAGAGTGGATTCAAGGAGATTAAAGACCTGATTCTACTTTGATTAAGAAGTACTGACAAAATGCTTGAAGAAAAAACTGCAAATCAAATCTATCTGCAATAACAAAACAAAATGCATTTTTAAAAAAAACACATTTTTGCCACTATTTCAGTTTCTGTAACTTCATCAGGTTAGACGTAAGTGAACAGAAGTTAAAACTGAAGACTGACTGCAAATAGCTGGGATGACTCTGTGGTGAATCACCGACAAAATGGTTAAGCATTGAACACAGAGCTCACTACAGGCCAATGTGACAACAAAAGAATTCGTAAATTAACTTTCTCGGGCCCAAACATTAACAAAGCTTTCTGACTCAGCTGAGAATAGATGCTGCATAAACAGAGAGGACTAAATGAGAAAATATGTGAATCATTTTGGCTGGTGTGTACCGTCTGGCTGGGTCTGCACATATGAATAGATGTTTGTTTTCGCCGTTTGTGTGTTTCTCATTTTGTAAATGGAAATTTTTGCATGGAATTGTTTGCAATAACGCAGCCCTTCCCTGGATAAATCCTGAGCTTCATCACAGCTGTCACAACATTTTGGTTAAATGCCCGCCATTATGCAGTGCAATTCCTGTGTTGAAGTGGGCTGAAGTTTGGTGTTTTGTGTTTTTCTTCATACACTTTAAATAGTATCATTCTATTTTATCCAAAATCTTAAGATTGCAAATTAATAAATTACTTTCTAACTGCTTAGAAAATACAAAATGGATATGTGCAATAAAGGCAAAGAGGAATTTATGTTGTAATACTTTGGCTACCATCTCCAAATATATGAAGCCCAAGACCCTGTGAGTGGCCTTGTGTGTGTGGGCCTTTTTTTGTGACTCGGTTTAGGCCTAACCTAATAAGAGAAACATTGGACTTAGCATCTTAGTTTAGCTCATCTCACCAGAGTTTAAAACAAATAGCTCAATTGTTCACATAACAAATGGTTGCATTGTCCTAACACGTGTCAGCACTATGATTTAAATTTTAAATTCAGTCTGTGTTCACCATATCTGTCCTTAACACTGTTTTGTAAATGTAGAAAACAAACAAATAAATAAATAAGAACTCCCGTAAATGGATAATGATGCTAATTAGCAGCCAGTATTTTCTGTTTACGTGGATACAGTTATCACCGACTTTATAATGAGAGTGAGATGAGACCAAAGATGACCTGTGAGCAGTACCTGGAGAATAAATGATCACGCTGTGTAAACACAGGTTATTACCTCTGATGTTCTAAAAGGGGATACACTTGAAGAAAAAAAAAAGGATCTAAATGGGAATCACACTTTTGATTTTATGACATTGAATGAGTACTGAGACGTTCATGTCGAAATCTGGTGAAGTAAATATTGCCTGCAAGCAAGCAGGGTTGTATTGCATATTTAATTTAATTTATAAAATGCAGATATTAGACACAGGGGATTATTAATAAGGAAAACACACAATGAGGGTTTTTTGGTATAACCCAAATGTTTTGATATAGAACATTATGTAAGAAAAATTTGTTTAATTTTGTGTTTTATCACAGTGACAAAAATGTTACTAAGTTTATTCATAGGGTAATATTAGTGGGACCTCTCCTTAATTTCCAGTAGGTAGCAGCAAAAGTTGTACTTGCAACATTACTCTGATTCATGCAAATTAGGTACAATATACATCACAGCAAAAAAAAAAAACAGTCATTACTATTAACACCTATGAGACAACAGTCTGCAGAGAAGTGTGAAACCTGGCAATTCAATTTGGGGTTTTGTCTTCCACTCTCTGTTGTAGATTCAACTACAATTCAATCACACGTCCCGTTTGAATATCTCCATATGGCCAAAGTGCAATACCTTGGCTACACAAACACAGTTGGATGGAGTACCTGGCATCTGCAGGAGGACGTGGCAGCAAATTAAAGGCTTTCTTTTTTCTGTGCCTCATGGAGGTTGACTGATTTTTTTGTCAACAAAGTTATGTGTAATGACACTGGATTTTCCTACCAAGCGTCGTGCAGAGATTCACATTGGGCACACATACAGCATCGAGCAGTGCTGCTTCTACAAAGGCTTTTTTCCTCTGGGGCTGCTGTTTTATTCTTGAGGCTGAGAAGATAAATGTGTGCTCTTTCTGTGTTAATATAACTGGGGCAAATGACGTGCAGCTGTCCTGTGAACCGGCATCTTCGCTTTAGACAAGTAATAGCATACCTAAAGAAACTTAAGTTTCATGTGCATTGAGCAGCCTCATTATTGAAAATCTCTGGGGGGGTTTAGAGAAAGAAAAACACTCAACAGAAGTTTTTATGTATTTACTTTATTTTTTAAAAAAAATTATGCAGCTACAATATGGCACAGGTGTGATATGTGAGTGACATGGCTGGGTACAATGTTTTAGTCTTAAAAAGCATGCTTGCACATTAAACACTTAATAAATACGGTTATTCTGCCTTTTACGGTGCACAATTAAAAAGAAAATGATTACATTTTTCTGGGGCCGTTTGTATAAGAATTAAAAATACACTGTGCTGCTTGTGTGCGTGAGTGTTTGTGGGTGTGTAAGGGACTGCGGGTGAGCCGAGGGGTGGAGAAAATGTCTTACAAACAATCAGGTAGACAGCATGCATACAAAAATAGACGACTATTCTGATCGTTCATCTGTAATTTACAATACGAGTTCATTATTGCCAAGCTTTTTATTTTTGTGCCTCTGGTTTGAGGGATAGCTTGCGTTCTGTGTCTTCTCTGACCTCTCTTGGAAAAGTACGATGTACATTCACTATCACTGAGGCACAGCACTTGATTTACAATTTGTATAAGTAACCCAAAACACTGTGTAGTCACTTTTGCTGTAATGTAATATCAT
The DNA here is from genome assembly GCA_015108515.1 of Hemichromis elongatus. Taxonomy (NCBI): domain Eukaryota; kingdom Metazoa; phylum Chordata; class Actinopteri; order Cichliformes; family Cichlidae; genus Hemichromis; species Hemichromis elongatus. The sequence continues at coordinate 8,083 of VUQR01033597.1, forward strand.
AATATTTATATATATATATATATATATATATATATATATATATATATATATATATATATATATACACACACACATATATATACATAAATATATATATGCTTAACATCCTGTACACTCATAGAACAAACATACCCATGATTCAAACACACATGCATAACCAAATGTTGTGCACAATGAGCAGCTGCACACAACTCCAGCATAATGTTCAAACAACTCAACAGAAGCAACGGTAGGTGGCCATGCACGTGAGCAATGATTTAAAAACCTCTCTGACATGGAATCAAAGTGCTTATTTGCCATAAACCCTGTGAGCCTATAACTTATTTCATCAAGCCAGGCATCTTTTTTTGCCTTTTGTTAAAGCCCTCATCCTAAAAAGAAAGCGATGAGGCAAATAGGGATAGTGAGTCTTCTGCTCCTGCAAGGGGACTCAAGTTGAAGTTGTAAAGGTGTAAAGGAGAGGAGATGGAGAACCTAGAAGGTAAACAATGGTTTTTGGTGCCTTTCATTTCCATTTCCTGGGACGCCAGCAGTGTAAAGTGCAGGCAGAGGTGTTACAGCTTGGGTGTGACACCGATCCTTAGCACGCTACCCTAAAAAACCCAACGACCGATTTGTGTCTTGAAGGGGGACGTTCTGCAAGAAAATAAAAGCATGAATCAGTAATCAGCAAATGCAACTCGTTTATAAAACAATAATTAATGCTCAAATGGGTTGTTATACATTGAGTGAACTGTGGAGGATCCGCAAGCGGTGAAGTTTGTCATTCAGCAGGGGGTCGTTAACTCGGCGGACAAACGAGCGCTTGTACTCCAGACGGTTGGCTGGTCTGTGGTCAGACAGGTTGGTCTGCTCCAGGGCCCGGTACAAATCCACCAGAGAGTCCGTCTGCATCCTGCAGTCACGTCCATGACCTGACAAGACACAAAATGCACAAAAAAGTCAAAACTGAGATTTGCTACCTTTTCACACCCTCTAGCAACACTCCCATGTTTCCCAGCATGACACCTCAGAGAGCCAAAGGTAACAAATGACTGGTGAAATGACTGTTTTGAGAAAACATTGTTTTTCTGGAAAGAGACTCCATGCACCAAAACTAAACTATATCCAAGCACCATTTTACTCTAGTAACTTTTTAGGGTGTGGGTTGTTGTTTACCACCATTAATCTTTTAATCATTTCCTCAATAAATGTTTTTAAAACTTCTGGCAAATAATGAGTCATACAGGGAGACTTTTAAAATCAAAATGATTCAGTATGCTCTAATTCATGACAACAAAAACTGTAAAATGTCACTTTTTAACAGATTTGTTTCGCTAATTGGATTAATCAATTCCAGTTTTAATTTTTACTGATTAGCCTATTGACTAATTATCTTATCCATCTAATGTAGCCAGTGGAGGTCTCCCAAAATGAGTAAACATTTCTGCTGTTTTTCATTCAGAGCTACACTAATTTATTGTGCTTTTTTCTTCAGACAGCAATAAAGGAAGAAATACCTTAAACCCAAAAAACTGGAAAATTATGCATTATTCTAATGAGCTACCCAAACCCCATTTGTCTCTTGTTTTCATGGACTGCCCCCTGTTGCCAAAACTCATACACTGCACTCGAGCTCTGATTATGTGTGTTGTCGCACACTGTTTTGTATTTTGGAAGCAGGGTGGTACATTCTAAGGCTTTTGGGCTGTGCTTTGAAATGTATCATGCTTTGTTTGCCGCCTGTTTTGTGTCTGCTTTCTCATCCTTATTGGAAGTGGTGGAGAGACCGAACGCGCGGAGCAATAGATAAATGAGGACAAGAAGAGAGAGGCCTTGGGCGAGCTCCTTTATCCCATTCTGAATTCAACATTAACTTGGGCTGAAAGAATTCCTCCTCGCCTCACCATCCAAACACCGCCGAGAGGCACGACGACATCTCGATCAGGCAAGAGGGAGAAAAAAGAGAGAGAAAGCGAAAGAATGAGCGAGAGAGTGTGCTAGAGAGAAAGAGAGAGTGGGCTGCCAAGATAAATCAGTATCAAATAAGACTAAATTTCGTTTCACTTAGACAACTTCCCCGGAGGACTTCAAGGGATGGCGAATGGGCTGGCTTTAAATCCAATCCAATAAAGCAATAATAGCGAGTATTCAACCTCTGACATTTGCTGGCTCTGACTGCCTGTTAGCAGCTTTAATAAAATAAATGATGACAAATAAGCACATTTGCACAGCCGTGTGCAGATAAAAAGACTGATCTGCATATAACACTGAGCAGGAGAGGCTCTCACAGCAGGACCATTCAGAATGAGTTTAGTGATGCTGTTAAGTGTGCGACGTCTTCAGCTCTACCTCAACATTTTTGTACCCCCACAAAACTGTCAGATCAGCTCTACGAGCTCTTCATCGCAGCCACCTGTCTGCCTCCGAATGTGTTAATCTGAACTGATTTTCAGTTCAGTTGTATTTAATGCTTTTGATTAAATGTAAGTGGATATTGTTGTTGACCTCTCTTGAATACAGCAGACATGGAGATTATAGCATTGTTTATGTAAGAGGTGGTGTCTGACTGTCTAAATCAAAGCAATACGCCTCAAATTCGTGAGAAAAATGTCAACTTGTGCTAATAATGAAAAAAAAAAAGCTTCCCAAACATATGTGAATACTTCAATACACTCATACATTTCATTCATTTTAACCAATTCGGGGGGGGTCAGAGCCTATGCTAGCTGTCATGAGATGAGAGGTGACGTGGACTCTGAACAGGACACCAGTCTGGGCTAACACACAGATTCAAACTCTGAGCAATTGTTTTTTCACAGTTCACAGCATGCACAGTGAGAACATGCAAGCGAAATGTAGGAGGGCCCCGGTCCACCAGTGGACTAAACCCACGACCTTCTTGGTGTGAGGCAACAGTGCTAACCACTGCAGTTCCACTGGCCTGCCTTTTGAAACATACAACCTGTAGCAGTGAGCCTGGTAATAGTCTGAAGGTGACTGCTGTTTGACCGCTTGCTTTGCACTTTTCAATTTCACTACCAATCAGTTACTAGTAGTGGCAGAAAAATCAGCATCTTCCCTGCAGACTATGGGCAATCACAGCAATCTACCGATAGGCAAAGCAATCACAAGGCGTTTCTTTGGTAGTACTCTCTTAGCACTGGATTTTACCTAGCAACTAGACGCAACCACCTGCCAGGCATAAGGGAAATATACATTTTTCCCTAGCAACAAGAGGTAACCAGAAGGTTGCCAACTGTGTGACTATGGCCTAAGCTTTATGGGCATGTGACACAAAAAAATCTTTAAACAGTTTATAAGAAAATAATTATTTTATCAGTTTTTCTGTTAGCTATAAAGCACTTTTTTAGCACTTTTGGAATAGGATGTTGGTTTGATACTGGAAGTAAGGTCGTGTGTGAACACAGGGTTTAGACATTTGGTTCTGTAAATGAAACATGTAAATAAAAAGCCCACTTAGAGAACTTAAGCTTTTTACTTGTCCCAAAAAAAAGTTTTTAAAACAGTGATTAAATGAGACTTGTTGAGGACATTGTGATTAAAATTTTGATTGCATTAGCGATGTCCGCATGTTGTATAGGTGTATACCCTAACACGAGTGTTATTAAATCTTAAAGGGCTTTGGTGAATTCAAATCCTGTAAAAATGTTATAAAATAAATACAAAAGTAAATACTTCCACTGTTTGGCTTCTCATGACTTGCAGCATATCGTAGTAAAACTGAAAACTGAGTAAAACTGTAAAAAAAAAAAAAAAAATTCATATGAGGAATCTGACCTGCATCCCTGGACCGGTCTAGCGGATAGTGCTGCGGTTCCCCCTGATCAGAAGCAGCAGTGGCAGCCAGGATAGCATGGAGGCCGCTGTCCCTGGGAAGTGTGAAGCTGCGAGGTTTCCCTCCTGCCTCTGAATCAATACTGGCCCTGAGGGGCAAGGGCAGGGCTCTGTACTGTTCCTGCAGCAGACTGCGCTGTGCGGGCAGAGTGGCCTGCCTGCGGTACTCCATCGCCAACTGGTCCCTGTCCTCAGATAACAAGGATTCCTCCATGGGAAACGTCTGGAGGTAGTGCATCCGTGTGTTGCTTTCCATCTGGTCGTGCCACGAGTTTCGATGGCTGCTCGTCTTTGGCCCAGGGGAAATGCCATTGTTGCTGCTGCCTTCCTGAGGCTCCAAGCGGAACTCCTCGTGAGAAGAACGGGACTGAAAGGTGTCGGAGGAGGAGAGATGCCCGCGTTTCGGTTCCAGGTAAGGACTCACCTAATTATAGACAGATGGAAGAAAAATAAGGGACACGTGCTGCAGAGGAAGATTCAGTAAATCAACCATGAATTTCTGAACTACAGGCTGACAGACTCACTGAGGATGCTCTGGGATAGGTGTCATAAGGTGGTGGTGGGCTGTCCTGTTTGGACATTGAGGTCATTTCCATGTCCTCATGATCACTCTCACTCCAGTAATCTGTCATGTAAAAAAGTACTGTTGAGTTAATACTACTAGGCAGAAGCAAAACTGTTTCTACCTGCAGCAGAAAGGGGTAACTTTTCTCACACACATACAGTTAGCGATCTGAAGACTTCCGGAAAAATCATCGAAAAAATCTAAGTGCTCTGACAGGGGTGGATGGGTAGGTGTGATGTACAAATCCAGGTCTGCTGTTGAGTGTGAAAAAGGATGAATTTAAGATGTGAGAACTTCTTATAGGTCTTCTGGAGGTGTTATGGTTCTAATTTAGAAACTCTTCTGTAAAGCAAAAAACCCCGTTTTCATGAAGCTAGTGATAAACCTGCTCTCACCCACCCACCCATGCAAGGTTCCTACGTAGGCACCTCTAAATAGCACAAGAGTTAGTTACATTATTTCCGGTCCATCTGTAATAAGCTGAGGAAGTTATTCAGCCCCTTAATATTACTATTTATACTCAGCACGAAGAAGAGATTCTTGAATCTGATGTAAAGCGGAAGTACAACGCCTCTGCTGCTGATCTAAATCTGTTTATTGAAATCTCTGCGTCTGGTCTTATTTTTCCAGGCCATAGCATAGCATTTACTCTAAGCCAAGTTATAATTTTCAAATCCATTTTTATTTCCTTGTAATTCTTCTAAACTTTGACAGTCAAATAAATAATTAATGAGCTCATCTCCCAGTGGAAAAAAATCAGACAAAGAAGTCTTTACTTTAAAGCAAGTGAACCGAAAGAAAGAAGCAAGAATTTAAATGGAGTCAACTCTACGGCAATTTTTTTTAAGGGAACGTTAATGTTGCATCAACAAGTTTTGTCCATTTGTGGTGCAAAAGTTGTGGCACCTGCAGTTCTAAACAGTAAAGACAGGAGCTTAATTACTGCTGTGAGCCTCTGACAGCAAATCAAAACCTCTGCCAAATGAAGTCTAGGCAAAATAATTATTCATGCATTTGTTTCAACTTTTATATACGTAATTCCTCAATCGAAAAGCAACAGCAACATCATCAGTTTTATATAACTATTGACCTGTAACAGCTGAAGAAATTCTTGCAGCACCGTGAACACAGACTGTGACTAATCTCACCTTGGTCTTGGCGCATTTTCTCCTGCTGCTCAGAGTAGCCTGCCACTGCCATACTGAGACGACTAAGCCACCTGTGGGGGAGAACAACAGCACTGACACACAGCAGTTCAGCATCCAATGAAACATCTCATCCCAGTGTGTGTGTGTATGTGTTTAACTGTCTGACTAATAAACTTACAGAACTACTTTATTTAAACAGATAGGGCAGTCTATTAGTAGGGGGATTCGGTTTGCAAACAGTATGGATTTAAATGTTGGGGGAGTGTGCAATACGGCTATAAAAGCCTCATTAACTCACCGGGACATGTCGTCTACATTTTCCGCAGCAAAGTAGAAGGTCTTTATCTTCGGATGGCAAGCCTTGAAAGCACTAAAAGGGACATATTTAATCAGACGTAAGCAGAAGGACTGAAACGTATGGCTCGCATTTCCATGTAAAATGCAGTCGACTGGAAAACTAAACCGACACATGGTTGTGCATATAGTGATTCATACTGACACAAAAACAGCGAGACTGTGCATCATGAGATGAAGCGCTTTGATTATTTTGGGGAGTTGCACAAGTCGGAGTCAGCATCGTGAAGTACAATTTCATTTGTATACAGTCACAGTCTTCAACCCAAAAGCTGAAGGGCATCATTAAGATAAATAATTAAGATAGAGCCATAATTATTAAACACAACCCCAAACCCTCTAATATTCCTGTTGTTTAACTCACTGAACACTGTACTGAACAGAAACCAATCAAGCCAAACATCCTTCTGTTTATCTAATTTGGGGTTGTGGGCATTAGAGAATATTCCCAGCTATCACTGGATGTCAGGCAGGGTGCACCGAGCAGAGGTCGCCTGTCATCCAGGCTACTACAGAGAGACAGACAACCACCTATTCATGCTCAGGTTTACCCTATGGCCAATTTGGAATTGCCAATTAATCTCACATGTGTGGACTGTGGGAGAAAGCCAGTATACCCAGTGAGAACCCATGAAGGCACTCTATACAAAAAGGCCCCAGCTATCTAGCAGATTCAAACCCAACAATGAGGCAACCCAATTAACCACTGTACCACGATGCCAAAACCCATCTAATCCTTCAGTGCTAATTATTTTAACTCTTTAAGCTCACAGTAAACCACAGCACAAGGTCATTTCTACTGTTGTAAACTGTCCGTGAGCCAAATACAGCTAACTTTGATCTTAAGTGAGCTAAACCACTGAAACTTTTAACTACACATTAATGTCATGATACTGGGTCAGTGACCTAGTGCTTTGTGTTTCTTTTCTACCTTCTTGTGTTTACCTGTATTTTGTATTAGTTTTTGGGATTGGATTTCGTGTTTAGTGTCCTCCCTTCTGTGCCTCTTCGTGTTGTTTGTGTTTGTATTTCCTGTTTTACTTTGAAAGTCTGTGTCAGTTGTCACTGTGTTAACTTGTGTCTTGTCTCGTCATGTGTGAATTAGTTTCAGCTGTGCTTCCCTCCTGTGTGTCATTGCCTGATTACCTTTTGTGTGTATTTATAGTGGGTGTCAGTGTGTGCTCGTCGTTGGATCGTCTGTTTAGTTTACCCCAGTTTATCTCTGTGTCTCTCTGTTCCCTGTGCCATTTGTATCATGTTAGTCCACCCTTCAGTTTTCCCAGTTTAGGTTTATGTTTTGTTTTGCTCCTGCCTCTGTTAATCCTGAGCACTGTAAATAAAAACGCACTCTCGCATTCCACCTCCGTCTGCATTTGGATCCTTCCTCTATCTCCACACGACTGCTGCCCCAGTTGTGACAGTTAATTAGTAAAATACAGCCAAAAACTACACATTTATTCCCTGAGATATATGAATATTCCTTTCAATTCAAATATATATATTTGTCACCAGAAGGCCTTTTATATTAAAGTATAACATAAAATAAAACAAGTTTAATTTCAAGACATATTGCCATAGTAAATGAAATAAATCTCTCAGGAAGACTGTTTGGGCTTAAATTATAAGAAATATGTACACTTATATATTTTTTCTGCTAGCACACTCAAAAACATTAAAAACAAAAATAAAGGACATATTAATTTTGTTGACTGACTGACAATGATTTATTAATTAATTAAGTAAGTAAGCTAGTTTTGCTACTGTAAAATTGTAAAATGCTGGTGTAGAAAAAGCTGTAAAACTAAAATTTTGCTTAATAGTTTCCAAAGCTGTTCAGTGGGCTGTATTGGAGTCATTTGACACCCCAAAAATGTGTTTTTCTCATTATACAGAAAACTCTAAATACATTTCTTCCCTATAACATATCTACAAGCAATAGCTCCGTTAAGGTCACTGTAGTATAGTAAAGGAAGGTGATTATGCAGTGAGACCCGTCATAGAAAAACAATTTCTGTGACACAGCCATGCTCCAATTAAGATAGAAATCACCTTATTTTCTAATCCTGCACACAGTTTGCAGTGTTACGTATCTGCCTGTCTTTATCTTAAAACTTGCAGTCTTGTCCCACTCATCAACTACGTCGCAGCCTTCCCCTCTTACTCAATCACTAAATGCATATACACATACTCATCAGGCTTCCAGCCCTCCATCTGTAAACCAGAAAGCACTCCAGGTCCAAAAAGCAGCACAAAAATTTCTTAGTATTAGTTCAAGTGTGACTCATAAAATGTGAGTCACACCCTTGTTCAGTGACATTTTCAGTCAGCAAACTTTTTAAAGATGTTACTGTAATATTTCATGTTGTACTAATATAGCAAATATTATTGGTACAGTTCCTGCTTCGGCAATTTCACTCTTTTCTTCATAATTTCAGATTTATTCATTTAAATCTCATAAATATCTGAAACAAAATAACATCTGCTGTACTGTCAGAATATTAGCTGTTTGTGAGTCAGGCACTCTATCCCACGGCTCTGAACGGTCAGTCCATTACATTTTCAGTATAGAGCTGTATGAAAAGCTTAAATAAATTACAGATTTTGTTCATTTCTCAAGTGAAAAGGTAAAATCTGGCAAAAAAAAAAAAGACATTAAGAATGAGCCTTTTTTCTTGCCAGAAACCAGTTTTTACAAGATAACCACTTAATTAGAGATAAAGTATCTGAATTTTAAGTGCGGAACCAAACACACTCCTTCCAGTTCTCATCTATTTATTTTTCCCCGGTTTACCAAGCTGTTCTTTCTCGTTTACATGCCCCACCCTCCCTTACCTTTTTAATTCTTTAACTTCTTCACTTTTATTTAGTACATAGGGTGTCTTTTAACCCAGAGTTTTGAGCTTTATTTTATTTTGATGTTTATGGTTTGTGTTTCAGTTCATTAGGTTTTCTAAGTTCATGTGTTTATTAGATTCCCCTTGTGTTTTCAACCCGTGTTTAAGTCTCCCTTGTCCTTTATGTGTTTCATGTCTGCGTGTCTTATGTTGTCAAGTTTGTATTGTCATGTTTGTGGCTCATGTTTCTTGTTTTATTTTGAAAAGGTCTTGTATTCTTATATTCATTGTGTTTTGTTTTACTCTTCCACTGTGACGTCGTTATCTTAATTTGTGTCAACTGTTTCTCCATGTGTTTCCGCTTCCCCTGATCAACTCCTGTGTGTTTTTAGTCTGTGTGTGTTCATTCATTCCTTGTCTGAGCGTCTGTTATTCTACCTTGTCTTCATGTCATGCCATGTCTCCAAGATTATGCATTCATGCAGGTCTACGCCTACATCCATGTTTCAGGGTTTTGCATGATGAGCTCGCCCAGTTTAGGTTATGATTTAGTTTTGCCTTTGCCTTTGTTTTCTATTGCTAAGATCAGTCTTCAATAAATGGCTTGTATTCAATTAACATTAAGTTTTGTTATTTTGCTTGTCTGCACTTGGGTCTACCTTCTTTACTGCATACAGTCTGCCTCAGCCAGACTGTGACATGGGGACCTGACAGGCCTGGGAGCTGCCACCAGTCCCCTACGAGGTCTTCTACTAAAATGCTGTCAAACCTCAAATGACAACATGGGCCCAGCGAGTGAATTGATATTTATGTGATTCTGTGTAAATATGTGAAATGCAGAAATGCAAAAGCAATACGCATTTATATTTGGTGTTCAGGTAAAAAAACAGGCACTCACAACTTCCTTCTGCATTCAGTGGCACGATCTATCTTAAACTCTGGTAGGCTGACAAAGCCCTCCGCCTTCTCATCCTGAGATAAGCAAACTGAGAGTCAATTCAAAGTTCAGCATGAGTCTAAAACGTATCAATCGCTCTTTTATGGGAATGATTATATTCACCTCCTCATTCATGTACCAGTACAGACACGTGTCTTTCAGGATGAACCAGTACTTCTTCCACTTTTGCGAAAAATAGGTTTTAGCGTCTTTCTTTTTCCACAGCCAACCCTGACAGTCGCCCTGACCCAAGTCCCTGCAGGAAATCCGCCGTTTGCTGATTGAAGTGAGAGGACTTCCAGCTGCAGGTACCAGCAGGGGAGCAGAACAGAGGAGGGGGGGTAGAAAATACTACTCATGAAGCACCTGCTCATATAAGGATCTGAGTACAAGTGAGCACGCATGTAAAACTCAATCCCAGAAAAATGATCCCACCTTTACCCTTTTTCTTTGATCGTGAAAGCAGTGAGGATCGTTCAAACACCTGCGAAATTAAAACAAAAAACATGAGAGCATGAAAAAAATTCTGGTGTGGATTCTGACAATGAATGATTTTACTTTTTGTGGACAGAACAGACTAACGTGATACAAGGATGCAGAGTCAGAGCTAGACGTGGACCGGGAGACTTCCATCTGGAGAGCAGGGACGAGTGTGTAATGGGTCGGGCTGGCTCCTCGCTCGGTCTTCCTCCTGTTTTGACTCAGGCTGCGACCCAGGAGGAAGTCCTCGCGTGAGGTCTTGTCTTCACTCTCAAAATGCATTAGGGAATTCTCTGCAGGGACGTAACAGAGGCAGATTATTATACACATCACAACAACCCAAAACTGATTTTTTTTTTTTTTTATTGAATCCTAAAAACTTAACCACACCCTTATAGTAACGTCAATAAACGTTCAACCGTCGGCTGCCTGTCAACAAGACTTTGATTCAAGACTTTCCACTAAAATATGTGAGAAGGGTTAAAACATCTACCGAGGAAGCCGTTGTCAGGCAGGAAGCCCTCAAAACTTCCAAATACTGCCTCTTGTAGATAAATATAGCTCCATCACTTTTTCTGAAAAGCCCAAAGGAGCAACATATCAGCAGCATCCTCAGAGGAAACAAACACATCACTCAAGTCGTTGTTTGAGGCTGAAATAAAGCAATTCAGTCTCCTCCCACTCCATTTACCACCTAGCTCAACAGTCACCAGCAAAATGTGAAAATCTTAGGAAAATATATTTATACAGTTGCCAAAGCAACAGCGTACTTTTTATATCCAAAATCGGAGGCACGGCAAAGCTGAGAGGGAAAAAGAAACAGAGGGATGAAGAGGGGGGAGAGCTGTGATAGATAATGAACATATGGAGGAGATACAGGCAGGAGCTGATATCCAGCATGTTATCAGTTTTGACAGGCCAGCTCATCCTTCTACTTTTTGGCTGAGAGATCTGAGAGGGTGAGGATATTATGAGATCTCCTCCCACTCACCTCAGCTCCCTCTGTCCCTTTCTTCCTCCCTTTCTTTTTCTCTCTTTCCCACTGCCTCCCACTCACCTCTCCTGCTCTCTCTCTTCAGCTTGGCCAGGTCTTCGTCGTCTCCCACCCAGTTGTATTCCACTGGCATTGATATGGGCCTTAGCCTCCCTAGAGCAAGGAGGCACAGGGAACGGCAATATTACACAGCCTGCTCCCACACACAGACACACACACAAATCAAAAACACCTAGAAACATTAAGACGTCACATCTGCATGGATTTAAATTCTTGGCTCCCACGATTACAGCGGTGAATCCTCGGATGAGGCAGAGGTCTTACCGTAGGTGGGCGTGCTCCCCCTGCGGACTGATGCCGCCTCTTGGTTCTGGTCATACTCGTAACAGTACAGTATAGTATCCTCCTCCACCAGAGGAAATCGCCTTCGACACTCCTGATCCAAATAGGAGTTTGGTGACTCAGATCCCTCGGCGACATGGACATCTGATTGAGGATCATCATCCGGTAGATTTCCCTTGTCATCTCTTCGGTAACAGAAAGCAGGAAGACATTTTATTTGTCAGGGTTTGGAATAAGATTAGAGAGAAGACGTTATTCTGCTCCAAGCCCATCTGTCCCTATTAGAGATATATATTTTTGTAAATACTTAGATTTCTTTGGGGCTAAATAATTTCCACTGCCAATGTACTTTAGTTTTCAACAAACATTACTCAAACAGGAGTGTATTCAGCTGCAGATACCTGCACCTTTTCTGCTCTAGTTTTAATGGTACTAGGCAGTGTTTACGCAAATACACGTGTATTAATCAAACAAAGCACGTTGCAGGGAAAATAATCAGGGAAATAGCAGCAGGAAAATAAGGAGCACATCTCCCCGTGCAACACCTTTTTTTTCTCGACAGCAGAGGCTCAGAGACATGATCAACTTCTGGCTAATCAAAAATCAATTTATTGTTAGTTTCGGTCTTTTGTTAGCATTTATCCATGATTTAAAATTAACAAGACATATTGTTTTAGTTATATACCCTTTTTTAACCAGTTATAAATACAGTGATTACTAACATGAGATTTCTAACATGCATCCACTGAGAACTTAACAATATAATCTTCATAACTCGATAATGCTCACCAGCCTGATTTGGCATTTGGGGATCTCCAAAGTAAGTAAGAGTCAACCTCTTGGGACAATACACTCAGTAAAACATTTCACAGCAACAAATATCTCTGGGTAAATAATACTAATTATGTAGCTCTATTAGTTATTATCTGTAGTCACGTGTAGGGCTGACCCTGGGAAATCAAAGCTTTGAAGCATTAGTCAAAAATTCACGATTTATCTATGACTCTCGGAGGAGAGCATTTCTTTATCCACAGAACACGATGCTCTGTGTTTGTTGTTTACTTATGAGAGAAGCTGAAATCTGAGGAGGAACTAATTATTACTCATGTCACCAGCCCAGTGTGACATGGCTCCATTCTTGTGGGAACTTTGTGACAAGTGTGGGAGAAGCACCTGCAGCCACTGTGAGGGGCAACAAGCTGTCTGGATGTTCAGAAGTTTCATTGTAAAGCTTATCCAAATGTTGCGCATCATATTTGCTACCAAACAAAAAGGAAAACAAAGATTCTCACTGTCTCATTTTCTCTTGTACTCCCACTCATTCCTGCAGAGTTTATCCAAACAGTAGAGGGTACGGCTAATGAGCTAGGCTAGATATTGTAGTAGAAAACTCAGACTGATATCATTCAATAGCAATGAACACAGCAAACTAAGCTATTTGAAATGGGTAATGCTGTGAATTTTACATCATGGCATCATTTACTACTTTTATATAATTCCGAGGGGCAAAAAAAGTGGTGAAATTAGCCCAAAAAATTCAAACGAATTCAAAAAAATTCAGACAAATCAAACTGATGATTAAATTTGAATCGCCAAACAATTGTCTTGGGGAAAGTCCCAGTCTTGCCTAACATTTTGTGAGCCAGCACATGGCTTTGACTTAATTCATTAAGATACACATCTGAAATTATTTATGTGACTTCAAAGTAGACAGGCTACAGCAGTAGGAGATCAAACATGGTGCCACTCCTCTTAAGAACAGGAAACTGAAGCTACAATTCAAACAGGCTCACCAAAATTGGATAATAAGTCTCAATTTCTGCTGCAACACTCAGATGGTAGGGTCAGAATTTGACCTCACATACAAGCATGGAACCATTGTGTATTGTATCCATAGTTTAGGCTACTGCTGGTGGTGTAATGGACATATTTTCTTGCCAACTTAGTACCAACTGAGCCTCATGTAAACACCACAGATGACCTGAGTATTGTTGCTGGCCATGATTCTGATGGGTTTAAGCTCGATACCACCCGATCACAAAGCTCAAATCATCTCAAACTGGTTTCCTGAACATGACAACGGCTTGATTGTACTCAAATGGATTCCACAGTTAACAGACCTAAGTCCAATTGAGCGTGTTTGGGTTGAAACAAGAAGATTCAAATCATGGATGTGCATCTGATTTGCAGTTTGCAAAACCTGTGTGATGTTATTAAGTTAATATGGACCAAATTTTCTGAGGAATGATTTCAGCACCTTGTTGAATCCATGCTATGAAGAATGAACGCAGTTCTGAAGGCACAAATGGAGCCAACCTGGCACCAAAAGGTGTACTTAACGAGTGAGTGTTTGTTTTACATTTAGCATTTCTCAAAATATAAACTGTGCCTTCCTATTTTCTTTTTTTCATGTATTTTTCATCACTTTTCACCTGTATCTTTTACATCTTTTATAACAGCCTCCCCTCTTCTCACTGCCACTGTTGATAAAACTTTCACGCAATAAAATAAAATGCCTGTGTTATACATAATGTACATATAAAAACATTGGCCCGTAGTTACACCAAGAGACAAGAATTCTGGTAGGAAACCTTTAAAATTTTGTAAAGCAAGCAAAGGTTTCTGTGTTTTACATCTGCGTTCACCTGGGGGTGTAGGGCTCTGCTGGAGGAGGGGGAATGAAGAGGTCCTGCAGGGCGCAGCTACTCCTCCTGGATGGAGTGCTTAAAGTGCTGGTCGGCGTAGCGACACTGCTGCTGGGGCTCTGAGGGAAGATTGGCTGTGTGTAAGCGAGTGTATGTGTGAGCATGTGTGAAAGACAGAGAAAAAGGCAGACAGAGAGAGAGAGAGAGCGAGAGAAACAGTTACAGGGACCGACACAATGAAAATTTGGAGCTCACAGAAGTTCAGTCAGTCAGTTCGGGAGTATTCACTCTGTTCAGAGTGTGCAGCTGAGCATCTCAACCATGAAATGAGCTGTGTACTGTATGTTTCTGATGCTCTAGTTCTAACTGGTGCACAGAGGAAGAGAGGCTGGCATGCGGTCTAGTCATCCCTCTTAGTCAGGTCAAGGAGTATCTGGCCGTAGCCTACTTTGTTTGTTAAGTACAGTAGGCTGTTTTCTAAGAAAACATGCCTTTAATGTATTTTTTAAGCACCAGCAAGGTGCAAATTTACTGTCAGAATACGAATATGCAACATCATCAGCTTAACTTGAATCATCAGAGAAATGTAGTCCAATCACATGAGCCGATAAAAGTGATAAAATCATCAACTTCCAAAAGAAAAAGCTTTTTCAACAATAGAATACTAATAAGGCATTACTCAAACTATGCTGCATAAACTCACAGCTGACCAGTAGCTGAGATGTAACACTGAGTGCTCTGTGTGCTCCATTATTATATGAGTCACCGAGCAATGTTCTTTTCAATAACTTAGCAGAATACCTTGACATTTTTAATTTTAGTCACAACTCAGATCAGAAAACACCACAGTCTCTGATAGGCTTTTTTTTTTTTGCCCCTTAAAAATGCCAGCAACATAGCAGATTCGATTTAGGTGGAGAATAAGAATGTGAGGATGTGAAGGGGGAGGAGGCTGAGCAGTACTGTGCTTCAGGGCCTCAGGGGCAGAAAACATTTTCTCTGGAATGGGACTCAAAGAAAGGCTGGACTACTTTAATACACGTCCCTCTCATTTCCACCCATTCTGGCGAAGGCACACGGTCCTAATATTGTAATTGGTTTGGCTGAAGTAGGACAACAGATGTCACTTAGGGCTGAAATGTCAAAATCTGAATGGATGATGCTCTTCCACCAGTTAATCAAAAGAAGAATTTTTGAGATTTGTAAGCTGTATTACAAACATATAATAATTGATAAAAAAAAAAAAAAAATAGTCACCAGTTGTGATCACAAAGTGGAGTCAGGTGGATTAGTTTGGAAGCTACTGTACAAGCAGATTCGCGTTACACATTTTATATTCTGCCCATTTTAGTGTGATCATGGTTTTAGGTGTTTAGCTTCACCACAGGTACAGAGATGAACACAAGCAAACAACATCAACAGCCACACAGAGACATGAAAGAAGGATACAGCTGTGGCGCATGAAGGCAGTCATCATACCTGCAGAGCTAATGGTTTCCATCTCATGTTTTTCAGCAGAGCAGGGGTTGATGTGAGCGTGCTCTGGGGGCGTTTCTTCAGCGTCAGGGTGACACCTGCAGGATCTCCACGCAACAAGTTCACCAGATTTTTTAGCTGCCAGCCCACCTAGTGCACAAGAATAGCTTGATAAGGGTTTCCTCAACCCACACGGGCATTTTGATGCCTGAGACTGCAGAAATATCGAGAAATATTGCCTAGACTAAATAAACAGAGAGTGTTTGAAGAACGTTATCATGTAATCAGTTTTTTACTATTACACAGAAATCTACCAGATACTCATACTGCAGTATCTGTTTCTCCAGACTCACATATGTAGCTATCATTACAGAATTTAATAGGTGGACTCTAAAGTTTAGTATCACCTATTTGTTATCTGAACAATATTGAAATACGGTCGTTCCAGAGTTACATTCGTGAACAACAATGTAAAATTTGTAACAATTTTTGAGTTTTGGGTCCAACCAGAACATCAATGACACTAGCAGCTCTCCGCGCTCAAGATTAATTACAATTAACAGGTTAAAATGGCTGTAAATAGGGCAAAAGGGACATTAATCTTGAGAAGAGTGTGGGTGAAGACCCATTAGGTGACCATTGTGTGTAAGTTTGTTTAGATTCTGACCAATACTTTTGGAGGAGGCGTGAATCTTGTGAGCTGCGGATGAAAAAATGGATGGACTATCAATGGACCCCCTTACCATGGCATAAGCTCATTGGTTCTTGACCCAGATGAGCTTAAAAACATGATTTTTTGAGTTATGTTTTGTGCTTTGACCAATAAAACATGCTACAAATGAACAGCTGTACCAAACCTGAACAGATTCCTTCAAAACATTTCTGAGACAGTCTGATCATGAAAAGGGGAAGAATGCGGGCTTAAAACATAATGCTTTCAGTGATGCTATCACCAGAGAGAAGGCATAAGAAGCTGCTATTTTAATTTAACAATGCCACACTTAGTCTTCTTATTAACTGTCTGTAATTCAGGTAGTTTCCATAAAGGATTCGTAGTCATTTTCTTTATGTCTAATCTTTTTTTTTTCTGAAGTTCAGTTCACCATAGAGGGTCGGCTGTTTTATTCGAAATGCTTTTACTTTGTTATTTTGGTAATGCACATGGATCCTGATGGTTGACAACTGTAGCACAGCCTGCAGCCCTCTGAGGTTCATGTTGATGATGATGTTTAATGCAAAGCTGGATGCCTCAGGGCATCTTGCACGCCTCCTGCCATGTTGTGGTACAGCCTGATGTTGTGTGTTGTGAACAGCTGCATACCATGTAAATACTCTTTAACCCAGTTTTAATGATATTTGGCACGAATAGCGTCCCGCCCAGAGAAACACTCTCTGCCGCTGAACCAAATATGCCAGGTCCAGTTTTGGGGAGGAAAATAAAAATTCTCCCGCTTGGTCGACTGCACTGAATTTTCAGTATGTCTTGTGTATTTCAAGCACACTGAAGAACTAGACAATTTTCAGCCTCTGACCTGGCAATCACTTTGTTCCTTGCCAAGTAATTTTTCACCCTTACAGCCACTACACAGAAATTCTTCACAGAAAGTGCATTAAAGACATAGACTGACTGAACAGGCAGACAGACACTTTGATTTTATTCTTTATTCTATGGTAGAAAAAAATGTTCTTCTGTACGAAGGAAAAAAAGTGTTTATTTAAATCAGTAAATCCCTTATTTTCAGCTTTTTAAGCTGTCTACTTGGTGAAGAAATGTTCTACTTAAACGTTTTTCTTATACAACATCAAGTTACTGTTTTCTTCCTTTTGTTTCATCTCCCTTGGAAATTCAGATAAACCTCATAAGTGTTAAAATGTACCAATTGTGTATGTAATATTTTATGTGTTTGAAGCTTTTTTCATTTAATGGCTCATTCTGTCATTGATGTCACCAGTTATTTACTTCGGTGTGCACAACAACACCAAAATAACCTACACATTAGCAAACCCTTAGGTCTTTCTACATGTTTTCAAGTTAATCACAAGGCAGAGGATTTTTTTTTTCATCATTCATTTCCTTTGATGTAACTCATTTGCTTTAGCTGCCATTTTTACATCCACTTCTTATGAAAAAAGATGCTCAGATCCAGTGAACTCTGGTCTGTGTCTTTTTGCTGGAGTACTCCCTGCTGCCTTAATTATAAATCCCTCAACTATTTATAACATGCCTTGTTTTTTCATTTGCTGGTGTTTTTGTCCTTGAGTATTAAGATATTTAACAACTTTTTCTTTATGACTTGTTATATCTTTTCCTGTAAGAAGAGATGGTGGCAGTAATCTGGGCCATCACAGACAAATCTAGTTCAATGCAGTTTCTCTAAACCCTCAAAGGAACGTTTGTGAACAATCAACAGTAATTAAGTTGCTCTACACTCTGCACCATAATAAATTAAATGCATTAACAACGTTTAGGCTGGTTTAAGCAATGTTTATGAGAAACAGTGGAGCATTAGCTCAGCACATAATTCTACTGCGGTAATGTATTGCCTATTTACGCTGCTGCAAGAGTCCGTCCTCTGTTTGAGAACACCTATTACTCAGTTCTACTGCACATACTAATATCGTGCAACCAATACTCCATAATCATGTTGTTTAGGAAGAGATGAGAATGTCTTGCAAAGCAATCTGCAAAAGTACTCATATTATTTATACTATACATCAAGGCACGATGCGATATCCTCGTGTTGGCGTTGTTCCCACATCATCATAATTAATGTTTTTCCAGGGTCCACATTACAAGTGACCAATCACCTTCTTGTGACGTCACACTTGTGCGACTTCGAAATACCCGCCTTGAAACAAATTTTCAAATTTTCTTCACTTGGGCCCGCCTCTGTCTGTCCATACATCAAGGCCCTATCTCATTTAGCTGTTTCTGTGTTGGGCTTATGCAATGCTAATATTTAAATTACTAGCTTCCGTAAAAGTTTTATTTGAATACAGTGCATTTTCCTTTGGTGCCCCACGAGGAGCGTGACTTGGACTGACGCAGGTGTCGGTAAAATAAAAATCAACTCTGCATTTCCACTTTTTCTCCAAAACATGGCTGCATTCAGTGGGTGACTTGACTGACTGAAATGAATCTGACTTGAGCTGTATAATTATCATAAATCTCGCTGTTGCACACACAAGTAGCAATTATTTTAAACAAAGGGTGCTATATTTAAATTCAGCTCTACGGAAAAGTGAAAGTTGAAAGTTTTTCCCCTTTCATTTCTGCTCATCACACTGTGTACGCCGCAGAAACAGACATTTTGTGCAGTTATGTCTCTCACTGACAGAAACAATGGCAATTACTTTGGCTGATAAGTGCTCATGCTGAATCTGGGGACAGCTGAGAACAATTTGTGGTCAAAAAAAACATTTATTGAAATAAGAAGAATGAACAGCAACATCCCCACTTTGAGCCTGGATAGTATACTTTATTATTTCCATTTCCCATTTGCATTTTTTAGGTCGTTTCTACTATAGAAAGAAGGCTAAAATTTGCTAGTAGCATTCAGGTGCATCGCAACTAGCAAGGATGGTCTAATTATCAAGAAAAACAATGTGTGTGTGCCACTTGTTTCTAGGAATGAAAACAGAACTCGTGCTAACAAAAGGTACCTTTTTGAAGCAGGTTACTCTTGATCTGCTTTTAACAGAAAATCCAACTGACCCCGTGATGGCCCTCAAAAACTACTACAAGAGACACTACAGCCAGTATCCTAGACAATAACAGTTGAGCCGCAGTGGCTCATGAAAGCACTGAACCGCAGACATGTATAAAACAAGTGCATGCGTTCATAATTTCTTTATGTACAAAAAATGTTAAAATTAAACAGACATCTGCATAAATAATCTGCAAATGCAATGCAAATAACATGCAAATTCAAATAACACCGATCAAACAACATAATAATAAGGCAGAGAAAGAAAAAAACATGACCATACCACTGTCTGATGATTGACCTGAATGACTTCATCTCCAGCATGGATTTTCTTGCAGCGGTCAGCCAGTGACTGATGGAAAAACAGAGAGGTCTGAGTCATTAAAAGCTGCTCTGATTTAAGTAATGTATAAATAGTGAAGGAACGGTGAGGTGAAACTCTGCAATGATGAGCAGAAAGACATTTGCACTTACTCCCTCTGTGGTGCCGGTGATCACATGCAAACCATCATATGTTGATTTGATGTACATCCCCTGTGGGAATATAGCAGATATGTAAATTTCTACCTTTTAAAGCGCAGCATTAGGAGTCGACTTCATCTGCACCTCAGCTCAGCCCCGCAGTCATTTGCACTACAGACTACTTCATATTTGCAAATCTCTATTTGTTTTAATCTGCTTGCGGTGCAAAATGGGTGGAATTCTGGGTTTTTACTCAGTGAAAGCCTGAGAGGGAAAGTGCTTTTATATACATCTTAATTTGTCTCAGTAGTCTTAATCAACTAAAGGAAAGTCATAAAGTATCACATAGGTGCACTTTCTGTAAATGCATAGGACACTCTGCAAACTTATGTCATGTAGCGAGTCCCTCTCAAGCAGATTAAATCTGTTTATCTGCAAATACTTTTAGTCTGGTGCTGCAAAAAGAAAAAAAAGACCTTCAAGGCTTTCACTAAAAGGGGTCAAAAGTACAATACAAACAAACACACAACAATTTACACACATGTATGCATGAAAATACATGCATAACTATGTGACACACACACACACACACACACACACATCGAGTCACACGCAGAATCGTAGAAGCGACATGCCAGTCTTCAAGATGAGTGGAGGAGGTTTATTTTTAGGCTACTTGACCCACTGTTGTTTTCAGGTTTCACTGAACGGATGAAAGAACTTCCATGCCCAACGCTAGCATTTGTGTGTGGGGGGTGGGGCTTTCACTGTGGCCCCAAGCAAGGAGCTTGTGCCCGAGTGTAGGTCAGTGCAAAAATGGAGTCAAACAAAGGGGAGCGTTTATATACAGTGCAAGAAAAAAAGTATTCCCTGCTTCTAAACAATTATATACAAGTCTTAAAAGTAAGTGCTAACAGAATTTCCAGTTGCTGTGTTCTATTTGCTTGCATTGCACTCTGAATATGGCCAATATGTTGTTTTTACATCACATTTTATCCACTGACTCACATGCCCACCAGCTCAGCAAAACCTAGTTTGGGGTCAGCTAATGTGAGCTCCATTAGATACTGCACTGAAAAGCAGCACGGAAGATTTAAAATCCACAATCCATATTCCAGAAGCTCGAAATGTATGTGAGATTAGGAACTTTAAAACAAGTGGATGCCCCAAGTATATAACCTTAACTAATACGCTTTTCCTGCAACTTGATTCTTCTGTTTACTTTGAAATGCAATTTTTGTCGTTCCCTGAAAACCTGAAATGAAAGTATCATCCCCAAGTTGAAATTCCAGAGATAGATATCACAAAAAAGAAGCAACCAAAACAAAAACTGTACGCATTCTTCTTGTTTCCTCTACAGTTATCTAAAGATAACCAAAATATAGAAAATAGCCTGTGTATTCGCATCATGCTTCAAAAAGTAATTGTGTGCTGTTAAAATGAGAAAACTGTATTTATAAAAGCTTTTAACTGGAAAATCAGGCAAAGTTAGTTAGAAGATTGAGCAGAAATATGTTTGCAATCAGTAAGAGAAACGCTGCAAGAGAATTTGCACATGCCATATTTGTATAAAACAAAGTAGTCTTAAGAGTCATGCTGTTTAATCGTCATTAGTACGATTCACATTAGTAGTTTTGTACTTTACTTTTTTGGATTTTTCCTGTGTTCATCAAACCTGAAAAACAATTTAACACCTTGATATTTTAAATATATTTCAAGTTTGTGAAATGTATATTGAAATATATGTTATGTGTATTTGTTATGTACACCTTGATATGTATAGTGAAGTACAAGGTATGTATGCCTGGGATTACTGTGTGATAGATGACTGACTCTTTGGACTCATACCTAAAATCTTCTGCCTTTAGTTGATTATTAGTTGATTAGCTATGTGGCTATCATAAACTTTTAACTGATTGGATGCTAAATTACACAGATGCTGCAAGGCCATAAGAGCAGATTCACAACAAATATTGTAGTATTTATATCTCTGTCATATATAAAAGAGTATTTTGGTGAAAGGTGCCTTTTACTAAGAAATGTGTAATTTAATTGTTGACTTATTATACATTTCTTAGTAAACTAAGAACAAAATAAGAATTTATTACTATTATTATACTTATTATTACTTTATAATAAAGCAGCATGCATGTTTCTTCTATGTTCCTGAAGCTAAACAAAAAAAAATCCTGAAGAAAGTTCCTTTAAATATAAACTAAAGCCAATAATTAGTTCATCTGTTCATGATATAAAGTCTGAGCTGGATAATTAAAACTGAACCCCTTTCCCAAAAACTGGTATCATTCTGAGAATCTGAGGGAGGGTCACTCTTACCAAGCCTTCAGTGGATTTTATGTTGGCTAGCTGCACAACCTCCAAATGTGCAGACTGGGACACCATGGGATCCGAGGAGAGAGAAATAATTTGGTCGCACACTTCAGACAGTGTTTTACACTGCGGAGGACACGTTAGGGATAAGTACAGTCTTCAGGCTTGCACATATTAGTTTAATTATTTGTTTGAGAGAACAAAGTTTCAAACTCACCACATTCAGGATCTTGTTTTCTGTTTCATACACAGAGCAGTCCTGAGGAACATTCAGAGAGCACTGTTACCTCAAGAGAATTTGTCAAAATGAAGTTATTATTGGCATTTCTGCTGTAGGTGGATATAAGCAAAAACCGAGCAGCTTGGCACCTATAACCCCCAACACTCCCACACAGGCAGGCACAAACACAAAACAAATGAATCACCAATGCGGAGGCACATCTTTCCCTCTCTCTTTCTCTCTGCCAGTCTTCCTCTCTCTCAGCCTTCAATTATTTTCCCTTTTGCCCTCTTTCACTCTCACTTTTAATGTTTTCCCACTTTAATTTTTCTCTCAACTCTACATAAACATTATATCCCACAGAGACCAACCTAAAACTGTAAAGTTCTTTCAATTTTAACAGATCTTGTGGCGCTCTCTATGACTGACAGACCCAGATACAATAACATGAAACTCCAGTTTATGATAAGCGTCTATCATTTCTATCACTTTAGAATATATTTTTAGGTGACTCTTTGAGGTGGCTCCAATTAGGATGCCGCTTTCCATGTAAGCATATCTGACAGATGAGAAACGAGTTGTGAAGTAGTCATGTCCAATTTCAGCTTCTCATTAGCACTGACAGCTGCAAAGTCTAAAACTAATAAAACGCAGGATGTACAGAAAGGGGGAAAAACGTGCAAATGTATATCTGCTTTAGGGTTTAGAAACTCTAGATTTGAAATTTATGCAGGGAATGAAGTAAAATGTTTGATATTTCATCTTAAAAATCATAAGCACATATACTAGAGAAAAGGGTATTTGTCCAAATTGCCATTATACTTTAATATGGATCAGCTTCCCTGTTTCCTGACAGAGGTGTTGCGGTGATCCCGGGTTTGCTCTGTACAGTTTAAAGCAATACAGTACAATAGGATACGACACTATATGATAAATCGGTTCATATTTGTTACCTGCTGTACAATTGTAGTGAGCTCAAGACATAGCTGGATTACATTGTTTCTGGTCACAGAGTAATCTGCCACTGCTGCAAATGGAGATCTGAAAAAGAAAGAGCACCTGGAATGAACCATTAGATCATTCTTCCTTTGAGACTCAGTCACTGGTAAATGTTTTTACCCTTTACATTTAAGGATTCCTCACATTTCTATCTATGTTAGTCTGTTTGGGTTTTTTTGG
>VUQR01033597.1:31610-54328 GCA_015108515.1 Hemichromis elongatus
AGGGTTAATATGGTGCATGTGATGCTTTTAACACATTTAACATATTCACATTTCTCTCAAGGCCAAATGAAGCTGACATAGAGCAGAGATTGTAAGTAGCTGTTCTGTTTTTTTCCAAATAACCTCACAAGTGCATCCTATGCACAGTCAACTAACGCAGCTTCGACTCCCACATTTTTATTTGTATAATTTGGTTAACAATTAAGCATTTTCAAATGTGAAATGAAACACGGATTAGTGAATTTTAATTGGGATGAATGCTGTAAATCATGTCAGCAATAATGGGGGAAAGGCACAGCAAATCACTTTGTTATTTTTGCTGAACGTTGTCAGCTTTGAACTTCCAAATTCATCAAACACAAACAGACACAAACACACAGATTGGCACAATCCCACAGGGAAGCAAGGATAAAGAGACATATAAATAGACTTTCTCTGTGTCTTTTTTGGCCACCCTGTCAAAATCTACTTATATAAGGCTTTTACTCATCTTTTCTCGTCAAATGACTGGTCATGGACATTACACAGGAAAAACAAAACCAGTCTGTATCTGTTAAAAAAATAAATCCCAAAATCAGACATGGTACACGGTAAACAGGACTGTCTCATCCCTTTTTGACGTCAGTGATATATATTTAATTAGGTGCATGTTATTTCCAACCAACAAAATAACAAAAGTTTAAATTAATTAAAATTAGTAGAGTTTATCTTTTTGCTTGCAAAAGCAATTAGCACTGTCCTAAGTGTGCATCTAATGAAAAATATGCGAGAATATACCAAAATGTGCCTAGTATGCATATAAATATGTGTCCATGTCAACCTGTATTCATGTGTGTGTACTTGTAAATGGGACCAGTTGGGGAGCTGTACCTGAATCCACACAGCTCTCTGGGGCCCTTTCTCACAGTGTACGTCCACGTGACTTACCAAATGTTTAAATTCATCTTTTTGCAAATCTCACCTGTCAAGCCATGCCAAAAGGCTTTTGGCAGCAGCAATGAGGTCCACCACTGATGTCAGAAAGTCGTTGGGTAGCTTGCGGGTGGCTCGGCCATCATAATGGCCACTGCGCCGCCTGCCTGTGATGAAGTTCTGCAGGTTCTTGGCAGATGCGTTAAGCTTATGAGAAAGCGTCTTGAGATTCTCCGTCTCCAGCCCATAATTCTAGAGGAGAGAGGAAAGTAAATTCACTGTGTTTGTCCAGTTTGTCAGTGTTTGTTTTCACTGTGACACATTCCAAGAATATCTCCAGCCTGGAGATAGAAACCAATTGTTCTCTGAAGGCGCTTTATGAATAGGAATACTACAGCCGAACAGCCCACCATGCTGCACAACAGAAAGGCTCCACATATGATGAAAATGTGTGAAACCAGCTGTCACTTTGCATGTCTGAGCGATCATTACACTTTGCGGCTAACTGCACGTGCAGGCCTATGGGCATCTATCATGTCATGGGTTTCTTGGGAGGGGAGAGCGCAGCAGGAGGGCCACTAATCATATTTAATACAGCAGTGCCTGAGAGACTTAAAACTAAATCCCAGTTACGTAAGAAGCTTTAGGGCTGAAGCAGGGCCCCCTGTGCAGCGATGCGGGATGAGTGGACTTTAGATTCAGATTGCATCTGTGACCTCAGTCTGGTAAATCTCCACCCAGCTTCTCTATAGATCTCAAGAGTTAACACAGACCCATGTCCAACTTTATTGCACCTTGTCTCTGTTATTTGTGCTTCTCATTTATCATTTACCATCTTTTACTTTTATATTTCCACAGTCTAACTTTCTTTGGATTGAAAACACAAAATTGGAATTAAATACTGGAATTATACGTGAATGTAAAAAAAAACTTAAAATAAAGGAAATTATTAGGAGAGAAAATTATTTAGCTGGAAGCTAAAGGTGGATGACACACCTTACAAAAAGACTTTACATTTCAATTTCCTTTAGTGGTAAAATGGACAGCATGGCCAAATTATTCTCCGTTAGATGCAAAGCATTTATATGATTCACCCTTAGACACCTGAGCCACTTTGCATCCAATCCAACACCAAATATTTCCTCGGTGTAGCAAAGAGTTATTGTCTAAATAATGTGCTAGATCAAAAGCCTAGCATACACAGGCAAAAGTAAAACACAAGAATAAATTACTAGAACAACAATCCAATCATTTTTCTCAGAGTAAATAAATTGTAAAATTTTCACTGCACCTTTTAAGCACAAATATGGACACTTTTAGTAAGTAAGGTCTAAAAAAAATGTGTTCACATTGATAGACAAGAGGACATTTGGGAATAGCTATCCTGGGAAAAACTCCATTTAAGAAAAAAATGTTCCCTAAATGAAACAAAGCCTGGAGACTAGTTCACAAAGACAGGCTCAAGCTGCTCTGCATCACTCTCCTTGCGTCATATACCAAACATACCTTCCTAATCTGGTGGTTTATTTAAGCTACGTAACTTCCCATCTCTCTCTCTCTCTGACGTGAGCACCACTGCTGGATCACCTTCTGCTTTACCCCAGCATTCACCTTTACGTTCCAGGGATATATTTGCTCACGAGTCCCCAGTTTTATATGCAACATATTTGCACACAGACACCAGAATCTGCTTCCACTGTATTTTTAAGTCTGCAGCATGCTTCTGATGACTGTAGTATATATCAGTTCATTTTAATGCCGTTCATTTGGCCCCTACATGACTAACCACAAGTCTAAATTCACTGTTACATTTTCCTGTTAGGAACAAGTCGAGCTCTCTACTCTGTATGCAGTAACATCCAGAATGAATGTTATAAGGAGAATAAATATTAAGCTCCAACTGCTCCAGCTGCACATTAGCCAAATCAGCAGAACAGCAATCTATCATGCTGACACTCACAAAACTTGTGTTTTTGGGAACTAAGAGCAGAAATCCCTTCGAGATGAAGCAGTAATCCATGTCAACACTAATGACAGTTGTAAGATTTGCCCGTAGAAGATATTTTGGCCAGATTAGTAACTCTGGTAGATTTGCTGTGATGTTTAAAAACTGGGGCCTAAAGCAATCCGATCTACATCCACTTATTCCTGGAATGACTGATTTTGTTAACTGACAGACTTTGGAGTGATAACAATATAGGAATGGCATCATTGCTAAATATTTTAACTGCTTACTAAAAAATATCTTTATTCTGTAACTTGTTTTATTCACTGACTTGTTAAATGATTTCACAGAGCTGCAGAGGTGCCAAATGTTTGACAGAAACTTCATCCGACAGCACTGACTTTCCAAAGTGACAGTAAAAAGTAGTGGGAAGATGGTGTGGGAAGCTTGGACTCACCAGAGCACAAAGTAAGTCCACAGCCTCCAGTATCAGCTCCTGGTGGCCAATTCTGGACACTCCCAAATCTTCCAGCTCCTGGTGGGTGATACGCAGCAGCTGCTCCCCCCCTACTTTCTCCTTCTCAAAGGTCTTGATGTACTGCTGCAGGCAGTCGTCCAGCCCTTGGGGAAACACCGGGGACAACAGAAAAACTTTCAGCACAGCTCAAAAGCATGAATTTTTATTTGCAGGCTGCATCAGATTTTCAGATTTCTTGTGAAACCACTGTTTACATTATGTATTCTAACAGGACTTGATATCACTTGCTTTGCCAGAATATGTGCTGTAAATCTGTAAAGTGTGAGCACAGGTTGTATTTTGTTGCGTGCGAGTGTGAAGCAGTCTGTGTCAAGACAAGAAATCTGACACACTCCCCCTCGTCAACAGTTCTGAGCTGCATTTTCAGCTTCAAACCAGAAAACGCTTTCAGCTAGAAAGAGGCTATGTAGGTGTGCTCAAGTTGTTTTACATATTCAGCTACTGCAGCAGGTGTGAAATCTTTTGCTGAAACAGTTAATGAAGTGCAGCAGACGAAAACAAACTACGTGATTCTGCACCTTCTGTGTGTGTCAACCAGTTATACACCCTGAAATGTATGACTGGAAACTGTTTTCTAAAAAGTATATACACAGGGTAAATCAAAAACTTACACAAAAAAAGCAAAGTCTGTTACCGAAGCATCACAAGAAAAATCCTTCAAAAAATACCTCAAGCCGTGATGAGGGGGCCGAGCAGTTCAGTAGGTGATAAGGGGGCCGAACAGTCCCCATGGCAACTTCTTTTGATCATGTTAAAAGCATGGTTGTGAGCTCTGATTGGAAAAATGTGTTTTTGCTTATTACACAATCCCCAGTGGAGATTTTTCTTCAGTCCATACACCTGTTCTGATGAAAATACAAGTTGCCACTGCCTTACGCTCAGTTTTTACTAGCTGTAACATAAAACACACAAACTTATTTAAAAAATCGCAAATAGAGCTGAAAACATTTGTCAGCAGATCACTTAGTTAGTGACATGAGGGATTCGGCACAATTAGGTTGACATATTTCATAATTATTTTTAAGGCTAATAATTCAAGAGGTATCTGCTTATTGGAGTCCCAAATAATGGTAAAAGCCAAAAATTTGCAAACTCCCACTGAGTCTGTGTACCACGCTTGGTTTTCGTTTTGATTGATCAAAGCATTGCAGAGGTAGGGCCTCACTTCCAGTCGATCAGTTTAGCTAAACATTATGCCGCTTTTGAAAAGTAAACCTAAAAACCTAGGTCTGATCTGAAGATTATCTATGTCAGTTTTTGTATAGACTGAAAAAGATTGCAGTCTGTTTTAAGTCTGTCCCATTTTTTGCGATAATCTAATATGGCAGCGTGTCCCCAGAGTGCGATTTGAACCTGAAAGGTTGATCTGAGGACTTGATCATATGGTTGAATGGTTAGGAGAGGAGTGCATAAAAGCAACTCTAACTTTAACCCACTGGTCCTCGAGGTGTTAGCATTAAACATTGAGAAGAATCAGGAGACTGCCGCAGTTATTGATGGCGGGTCTCTGTAATGCACGAAAGTATTTACTTCAGAAGCTGCACTCTGTCCCCATGATGTAAACTATGTTGCAAATCGAGCATGCAGAATCACATCGCAAACTAAACCACAATTTGATTTATCATCTATATGAAATTTGATTTGATCATTGATGTTTCTGCCTCAGGCTTCCTAGAAACTCATTTACTCATTTATGTTTTATTCACTTTCAGATCAAGCAAACACATTAATAAGCTGAAAACTAATTCGAGTGAGCTACAGGGAGCAGCTTTTGTATCGCTTTTCCTATACATTTAATCTTCTCTGGCCCTTTTCTCTCTCTTTCTCTCTCTCACACACACACAAGGTTAGTTCTTTCCTCGTCTTCTCTTTTTATTGCAGTGAACCAATCATATACATGTGTCTCAGTGCTAAGCTTCAACCCCATCAAGCATTCAGATCAGGTTTAGCTGGCAGCTAAACGGTCGAGAGGAAACATAGGGAGTTTCATGGTTTTGCATAACATTTAAAGGCTTAACTAATGAGCCTCTTTACCAAGTTAATTGAGACTCATCATGTCAATGAAGTATTCCCCATGTTGCCATAGAAACCACAAAGCAGGTTTTTTGGCAGGGGTTTCTCGCTGACCGTGGGGTAATATAGAGAAATAAGAAAAGAGAGGACACGATAGTTTGCAAAAAGTGACTACATGCTAGCATGAGATATTGAGCTGATGAAGTTATCGGCTACTTTAATTGTTGCAGACTTCATCAGGAAGCATTTAAAAACTCCCAGAGTGTTTAAATGACATTATAAATCTTTTCGATAGGTGCACTATAAATTGTTGTTAATATGACGAAAATGGGAACATGGCACAAAACGGCACTAATATTCTCTATTCTCTATTTTTCCTTTGAAATCTTCCATGTTTTGTTTCATATTTTGCTGAAAGGCTTATGCAAAAGAACAATGCGCAATAGAAATCCCTTTTTGTTGGAATGGAAAGACATCTCAGCCACATCAATTTTCCTGTCTCTTGCATGTCAGAGTCAGATTATCAGGCACGCCAAGGAGAAATTAAAAGCGCAGCACTGACACATTATGATCTCCATTCTAGATAATCCACTGGCATTGTAAGGAGAGAGAGCTCTTTATGGCGGTTAAGCATTGTTATTATGGATCTGTGTTGATCTGACTTGTCATTGATCACTGTCGTCGTCTGTCTTAGACAAGAAGGCAGCGAGGGTTTGTGCTGAAAGATAAAACACGATATGCCTTGCAAAACAACAACTATGTTCATGCACAGATAACCCAAAGACTGCAGTTGTACTTTAAAAACACCCAGATAGTACAAAGTGCAACACTGCAATGAAATGCACATATCTTATGTGTTTGCACTGATACCCTTCACCTAGTAAGAACCAATTTCCAGTCAAGCTGGAATTCTTTTCGCTTTTGTGACGAGGATCTATTCTTTGAAGCAGCTTGGGAATAAAGCGTCTAGCTCACACAAAACACTAACAGGGGGTGGAGAGTGGGACTGTGGGAAGGTCACGGGGTGCCCCTATTTGGCCTCCTGTGACATCACTGAGCGGGTATGGTAATAATGGAACCTGTGAATACTAACGACAAAACGCTGCCAGTCCTCCGGGTTCGATAATGGATGTGAGACAAGAATGAAACCCCCTCCACCCCATCGTTTCCTCTGTTTCAGTGTCTCTCCTTGCCACTCACTACCTCACTTTAAATTACCATTACTGGGCTCTAGGCACAAGAACTGTCTCTGCTCCACTTGTCAGATGTGGGACACTGAAGAGTCCTCTCTCGTTTCCAATCTCCGCTTCTTGCTTTTTACATACCTCACTTGTGCCACCAGCGTATTTACAGAGCATCTTGGATATAATTTAAAACTATTGCGGACATTCGATTTCAGCCCATCTCAGCGTCCAATCATCCCTGTGTGTCTCTATAAATAAAGCTGCACATGGATCGTGTTTCCCTTCTGAGCGAGCACCCACTCCTAAACAGCCTGTTTATAAGGCCACATCAGATTGAGGTACAATCTGTAATACACAACTCATACTAAGAGCTGTCTGATCCTTGCAATCATGACATATCTGAGCCAGCAGAAAAGGCCTACAGGCTCAGAATAATAATGTTCGCTTGTGTGTATGTGCATATGTGTGTGTGTGTGTGTGTGTGTTGAGGCAGTAAAGATGCAGGCCTATGGATGTGTATGTTTCATCTGAAACAGGCCATTGCCCGACACGTGAGCACGTGGCTTTGAAAAACAACGCACATCACAGAAGCGCTTGTGTGAGTTAAAAGACAAATACACAGGAAGATCGCATCCTCCCACTGAGTTTAAGCTCTCCTCTTACATTTCTATCACATTTCTCCTCGCAGTACCAACTTTGTATTGCAAACAGACAAAAAAGCAGCATGGCTAATGAGGAATCTGTGCCCTGAAAGTATTCCTGACAGTCTGTGGAAGTAAATCCCCCACAGCTGTTTGGGACATTTATAGATCTTTGGAGCCTGAATAAGCGGACAAATTTCCTCAAAGGAGCCGCTCATCCGACAGCTGTACTGAGCCTTGCAGATGATGAATTAATTGCAACAACAACTCTACATCTATCTATCCCCTTCCCAGCCCTCAATTCAGTCTAAATGTCACTGTCTCTCTCTCAAGAAGGTCTTAAAAGTGCTTCATCACCAAACTGAACCTCATTATTCCAAATGGAATCATCATTCTGCTGGATGATTCCCGGAAAAATGAAAAAAATAATGTTTTGATTTGCATTTAAGTGTTTTTTGTGGGGGTTTGTTTGTTTGTTTGTTTTTTGAGTGAATAATCTTTGTGATAGGCCTCAGGATTTAGGTACCCTTGGGAGGTTTTGAAACTATTTGAAGCTCATCTAAGTCAGCTGTGACTTCTTAATGACTTGAGCATCTGTGGATAAACATATCACAGATGGCTGTACAAGCTCTGTAGTGTACTGCTCTCCCAGCTCTGTTTTTATTCTGTGCACATGCAAAGCTTGGTCAATAACTCGAACCTCTTTTTCTTTCCGCCTCCACATAGATTCTGCACCCAGATCCAGCGAGAGGGGAAATCATTTGTGTGTAATTACTAGATCTCCGCTACAACCATCTGCCAGGCAGCCTTATGTTAACAATGACCACTGCATGACACAATAGATGGGTTTGCCGTTTAGAGCTGTTTGAATTTGATAAGCTCTGGAGAACATCTTTTTTTTAAAAAGGAGGGGAGGGCAAGCCGTCTGCAGGCTAGAAGTGCTTGGGAAAAAAAAAAGATCGATTAACTGATTTAAGGCTGTGATTAAAAGCTTCCCAAAGCTGCAAGGCGACGAGGCGAAACCCCGAGGCTCAGCAGGTGTTTTGTTCTCTGTTGGCATCTCGAGTGTTGAAATGCATTTCAGCGCAACACCACACATGCGATTCATTGCAGCGCAGCAGTGTGATGGTCATCGCGTCTGATGCCTTACCTTTCATCCAGTCAACCACCTGACTGGAGCTCCACTTGCTCACGGGCTCCATAACCAGTGCCATGGTAGAAGTTTGTCTTCGCGCTTGACAAAAGAAAAAAAAAATCCCGCACACACACTCCCCACAAACCAAACTCCCCACCCAAAACGGAAAAAAACCCAAAAACAAATAGAAAGAAAATTAGAAAATATATTAAAATAAGCTTGATTCAGTGACCATCTAAAGTCTTCTGTGATGGGATTGAGTATTTACAAACAAATCGAGGTAGGTCCAAAAGGTCCAAAATGTCGCTGTGAGAAGCCCGAGTGCAGCTCGGCGGACTTGTGCACATTCCTGTGCTCTTCACTTGCTTGAAAGAGCTCTTTTACTTGTGATTCATGTCAGGATCGGATGCTGGTGGGTCGCTCCTGCCCGACCCCTCTTCCAAAATACATCCCAGTAGCATCCAGAGCGGAGAACAACGCGCAGACTGTTACTTCACACTGGCGTCTGGGAAGGATGGGTTCGCTCTGACCATCCTCCCTCATACACAGACATGGAGTCATAGCTCTCAGCGCGGAGTGTACCCTCTGTATGTGGTGTGATTAATGCCACAAGAAGCCAGGAGGAGTGCAAGCGGGGTGTTAATGGAAATGAATGGATCCAGATTATAAGGGATTTTGATAAGAAGAAGTGCTCGATCCATGTAAAGCTTTTGGAGAGGCAGAACTTATTTGCCATGTTTTTAGCAAAGCATTCATCAACCACAGGCCACAGGAAAGCAGTAGTAATAAAATAAATAAATAAACTGATTTGTAAAATCTTATATGGAAAACTGTGAATCTCGTCAAGTATATAATTTTTGATAAACATGTAGAAAAATAAAGGTACATAATAGAGGTTGGTGCTTAATTCCAAAATATTTCTGCACCATTTGGAAATTGAATTGTACTTTTTATTTCTTCTGGTTAAATATCAACAAAATATTTATTTTACCATTTATCTTCAGGGGGCTGCAGCTCAAGAAGGCACCAGGGTCACCAGCGTTTATGCTAGAAATTAAAGCCCACTGATTTATCAACTGACCAGTTTTCGATGTTTGTCGTGTATCTATTGACATTGATATTTATAACAGCTGATAAATTAAAATTTAAGAAGTAAAGAAGAGGTGGAGGAAACACCCCATGAGTGTTGAGATTGCAGTGTTTTTCCACCAGAGGGTGCACTGCAACTTAACTGTTGGCAGAGTGTAAACAAGTAAATTAATAACGACAGACAACAAATTTTAGGGAAATCAGTTTATATTTTGTGTATCTGAGAGGGAAAAAAAATCTTATATTAGATTTTTAAATCCTCAAATATCAGTATCTGGATTGTGGGCTCTTATAGGAACATGGACAGCCTCATCATATTGGTCAGCTCTGTCTTCACCACAAGAGACCAGTATAGAATCTGCACTGAGGAGGTCCATCTGTCAGTCTGTCTATCACTCCTAAACAAAATCTTGAGACTCCTCCACTTGGGGCAATGACTCATTCCCAGCTGAGGATGTGGTTTCCACTCTTTCCCAGCTGAGAATCAAAGCCTCTGAGTTGAAAGTTTCTAAATCTCACCCCAGCCATTTCACACTCAAACGGATCAGTATGAGCTGAAGGTCATCGTTCCATGAAGCCAGCACCGTGGCATCTGTAAACAGTAAATATGTGATCCTGAGAGATCTGCAGTAGACATCCTTCTGTCTTCAAAAGTAATAAACAGGATCAGTGACACATTGCAGCTTTGGCCAATGGAGACCAATGAGGTATTAAATGCTACTAAACTGAGGAGCCGACACCACATTTGACCCTATTTGCTATTATGCAATAAGAACCTGAAAGTATTGACAGTTTTGCATTCTTTGCTTGAAAAATATTTTCAGTTGCAGATGTAGCTGTCTGTGTTACTGTCTTTGTGTCTGTGTTTCCTTAACAGTGTGCCAACTAAAACACTGGGGTCACATTAAAAGGTGTTCAATAAATTAACTACTCATACAATGGTTTGGAAACGCTGCACTTAAAGGAACCTTTGTTGCTAACATCCTATGCTTTCCCCCACAGGGCGTTAGCTTTTGCAGCACTGATAGCAGGCATGCTGCTTTTTGTCTTCTGAACACTGCCACAACCTGACGACAACAGATCATTACACATGCCACTAAGTCCATTAGGCAGAATGGGTATTCTGGGAACCAATTCTCCTCTTTTCCTTCCAAGCCCTGGGGCACTAATCACCCCTCATACAGGCCACTGTTTCCTCCTGCTGTCTTTGTCGCTGCTCACGCCTCCATCACACAAAGCGCAGTGTAGTGGAAACAACGGTCACCACCGAGACGAGGATGCTGACATGTGCCTGTTTTTGTTTTTTGTTTTTTTCATTTATGGGTAAATAGCTTCGGGGGTGGGACTTACTGCCTGGAAATGGTAATTCTGCATATAAGTGCAGCAACATATAAATGTATAATTATGTAAAATATGAATTAACTAATGAGCGCATATACCATTCGGTTGCTGTTCTTTTTAGTTTCTTTTGCTCCGTTTTTATGAAGTTTCTTTTCTCTTGTGTGTGTGTGTGTGTTTGGTACAACACCCCTGTTATTTAGTAGAGATTATTAATATAAATGATGAAAAATAGCACAAAAATACAGGAATAAAAAAATACTCCTTACTTAAGGTTAATGATGTTGCTTTAAAAAATTAAGCAGTTTAAGCTGATATCAAAGATCATTGCAAATAACATTTGGGACTCCCAGAAGTGCTATCAGGATACAATCCTTATCATAACAACAACGGGTATTGCAATAAAGCATTTCCACTGCACTCATGATATATTGTATGAATTATATCATTGGAAATGTTGAATTCACTTTATTAAGCTGTTTGTCATGCTAGCTTTTTCTTCATCCGTAATTAGTTGACATATTTTCAAAAGCAATCATAAATTAGCGAGGACCTTAAATCGGTGGTGGTGTGTGTGGGTGTGGGGGGTGGTGTAACCTGTTAGGTTGCCTATGTGTTTTAAATTTTAAAAAAAACAAACATTTGGCAGCAGTGCCTCCATAAAGTAATGCAATATGAAGCAACACATTACACTGCCATGCCGATATCTTGCCCCATCGCTCAGCATACAGACAGGAAGTGTGAAATTTAATCAGTTGACTGGCTACAGCTCCTTTAAGCAATGATAGTTTTTTTTTTTCACCTTTATGAGTCATATTGTGCAGCAGGGACACAGCCGAGGGAAAAGTGAGCATTACTGTGCATCCACACAAGCTCTCACGGGCTTGACATTCAGTATCAGACTTATATAACAGCAGGGTCATCATATAGTTCAAGATGACACTGATTTGCAAGAAGTGCAGTGATGGAGGAAGTACTCATTAAATTCATTTGCACACTACTCTGTGCAAATTTCAATACCATATTTATCTAAAGGTATAACAACAAACCAGCAATGATATACCACTGGTACCCAAAGTTATAGTGTTCATGGCAATTAAAAATGTTAATTAGCGTTAATGTTTAAGAATTCATCAGAATCAGAAAAATTTAATAACCCCTAAGGAAATTATACTACCTGTTTAATAGATCAAATTCTGTGATATTGCTCTATATTAGTAGTGAGAACCACATGTTGATTTTTCATAGACGAAAATATTTGACTAAGAAGTATAATATTTGCTTCTGAGATGAAGTAATAAAATTAAAAATATCTGCTCAAGTAAAGTACTTTAGTACTTTGTACTAAAACTCAGTACAACAGATATAGTAATTATATTTAGTCAGTGAACTAATGAATAAATGTGCCATGAAGTAATGTAAAATTAAATAATAAACCCCTAGCCTAATAGTAGTAGATACTGTATTTAAACAGTTGTTATATAGAAAGCGGTACTCGACAGAGATTTCACATCTGTATGCATGTGATGTATAGAGTTACTTCTACT
Source organism: Hemichromis elongatus (assembly GCA_015108515.1). Classification (NCBI taxonomy): domain Eukaryota; kingdom Metazoa; phylum Chordata; class Actinopteri; order Cichliformes; family Cichlidae; genus Hemichromis; species Hemichromis elongatus. The sequence goes on from VUQR01033597.1 coordinate 43,953, forward strand.
GGTTTCAGGTTTGTCACTTGTCTCGAATTATGTAATTTGAGTCTGATCGAGTCTAAAGTCTGAAAGATGAAATGAAAATACGAGTAATTGCATGGAGCTAAAAACTTTGCAGGTCTTTGCACCCCGGTCCTCATATCAGCTTGGCATAAAAGCCATATATCCACCCAAAAGAGTTAGCAGTTGGCTTTTAAGATAAAAACTGTGAAAAAAAGACTGTGGTGCAGTGTCTTGGTATTTTTCATTTAAATAACTGTGCGTCAAGAGCCCAACAGTGAAAAGACCACAGTTGTAAATTGGTGGGTGGAGAGCACATCTCTTTGTTAAGTTTTCCAGTCTTTTGGTCACTAATAATATTCTGAGTAAGTCTGACAGCCAGGATCAAAACACCTAAACAGCTAAATGAAGTGATTTAAGCCAGTGTTTTTCCACCAACCATTTTAAAGTTTTCCTGTGTAATATTTTCTGTGGTAAAAACAAAGGTGAGAAGTCATTTTTACATGCATCCTATGTTTATTAAATAGTAATAGTATGTGAAGAGGCTGGAATTTAATATGCAGCCATATTTAATTAGATATTACCAAGATTTTACCTACAAAATAGATTATCATATAATGATATGATATGAATATGATAAATTATTATATTCATATCATAGGTGGTACTGTCGGCCTAGTGAGGTGTGGTATACCCATATTAATAAGAGAAAACTGAAGAATATGATAAATTATCATATTCACTCATATTATATTCATTCATATAGATATAGAATAACACCTCACACACACACAATAATATGGGGCGAAAATCCGCTTTTTAAAATTATTTTTACCTTTTACGTTTTACATATATGTATATATCTGATTACTTTTGCAGATTTTGGATGCAACATTTTTTAAATAGCTTGATTTTCACATTTTGTCCTGTAGGTGGTACTGTCGGCCTAGTGAGGTGTGGTATACCCATATTAATAAGAGAAAACCGAAGAAGAAGAAGAAAAAGAAACTTCCAGTCTCGAAGAAGGGTAAGCTGCCCATGTCATTTATTTAAAGTAGCAATAATGTATTTCTTTTATAATCAGTGAAATTAGATGAGATGATTAAGTGTTGTAAAAGCATTGGTCATGGTTTTGTGTAAAAGTTGGGTTCCTCATTCCCCGTTGGAGCATTCTTATTGTGCCTCATCGAGTTAGCTTTTGTAAATCTCTAAATTCAAAGTCAACACGGCTAACATTAAATCAATGATGAAGACACGTTAAAAAGCCTCGGAGATAACTTTATCATGGTATGTAGAGGCTGCTGTAGGTCAGACAGCTGACACGAGCTTCCATTCATACATGAAGAAAAGGAAAACGCAATGCGGAAGAGTTCACCAAAAATATCAAATTAAACCAATTTCTACTCTGCTTTTTAAATGTAGACCTTAAAGAGTTAGAGTAAGAAAGGCTAAAAAAAAATCCTGTTACCAAGCACATGGCTGCAGTAGCGAAACAAGCTTTGCTTTAAGCAGGAAGAAACCTGCGGCATGACCAGGCTCGGCATGGGCGGTGTTCAGCTTGACAGATAGTAGGAATAGATGTATAACAGATACCTGCAGGACGGCACAGAAGGAGAGAGAGAGGCGAAAGAGCAAACACACAGCATATTAATGCACACTGGAACCAAAACTGGGCTGATCCTACAAGAGAGGGACCTGATAGCTCCAGGCTCCACCTCCCAGTCTACTTTTTAAAACTCAAGGAAGTGTAAGGCAAAGTGCTGATGTGATATGGGAATTGCAAATGTTAGCAAATGGTAATGCTGTGGGGAAACGTGGTCTCTTTGATACTAATAGCACCCTTGCTGCAGCTTGAATTGCAACAATCTATAAAATAACAGGTGCAGCATTATATGTTTCTGTATTCCTATATAGAACTTTTGTTAGTTATTTTTCATGGGAATGTGGGTAACTTCTAGTAAGAGAGTTTAGTTTTACACATGAAAGAAGCCAAAATTACAAAATAATGTAGGTAATGTAGGAGCTGTCCATCCATTTTCTTATTATTTGGGGGTCACAGTGGGCCTGGAGTCAGTGTATCTGATATCCCTGTGGTAATGGTAATGGGCTGATTCTTATATAGCCCTTTTCTACTCTCCTGGAGTACTCAAAACGTGCCACATTCACTCATTCACACCCACTTTCTCTAAACTGAGTGCTTCCTAAGTACATTCACGGTGGATGCATCAGAGAGCAACCTGGGGTTAGTATCTTGCCCAAGGATACTTGACTAGAGGAGCCAGGGATCGAACCCCCAACCTTCCAACCAACCCTGCTTAGCTTCCAAGATCAGACAAGCTCGTGCTCAGGGTGGTATGGCTGTAAGCTGTGTTGGTGTTGTTTCTGCATCACCATAATAATGTCGGTCCAGGATCATCATTGCAACTGACCCGCCTTGTCTTTGTTATTTCATAACTTTGCAATGTGAGGGAGAAGGGAAAAATCTTTTGTTTCTATAAAATATGTTTTCTTAAGTAATTCATGAAATGTAACGGATACATTTTAGAGGTATGTTTGCTTTTTTCTCGTGATAGCTAATGCTATTAAAAATGAACTTCTTGGCTAAAGCTAACTGCTCAAATGATGTGATTGGTCAGTTGCAATTCTGATCCTGGACCAACAGTGTTATGACGGCTCATAACCAGCAGCCTATCCCAGCCATCATGGGCAAGAAATGGCGTGCACTCTAAACAAGTCACCAGTCATCCTAACATGCATGTCTTTAGATTGTGGGAGGGAGCAGTAGCAGGTGTACGGAGAACATGCACACTCTAAGGCACCAGCTGACTAACCACAACCTTCTTGCTGTGCTAACCCCTGCACCGCTATTCCAACCAATGTAGGAGCCAGTGTCAGAATTTAAAAACAGTCTTTTATGCTTATTAGTTACTTTTCTCAAGATCTCTAAAGGAAAGTTGTATAATTTTCTTTTGGCAAGGTAATGTCAAAAGACTATTAAAGACATATTTAATAGCAGAAACATGTTGAATAAGCAAGAGTAGAAAACTTAATATTCGTATCCATTATTTCCCCAGGATTATTCTTCTTCTTATCAGTGCTGCTTACTGACCCTCTCCATGACATCATGAGCGACGTAGATGAAGCAATGGCCACACAATCAGAAGGCTCTTTCACTGGGGAAGCAGCTTCTGGAACACGGGGAAGTGGGCTTGAGGAGGAAGAGGAAGATGAAGATGAGGACCTCTACTACATTCCTCCAAGAAGACCTTCGCTTGACCTGGGACCCAGTCCAATGGATACAACCAGCTGGTATGGAGAAATGTTTGACTTGCAACGCCTTCCTCTGCTTCTCTCACTCTAACACAGTATTTTTTTAGCAAACCCAAAATAGACAAGTTGAAGCTAAAGACATCAAGTTCTGAAATCCCTGTGCAAACGGATTGATGCTCAGTTTTTATGTATTGAAATCTAAGAAATCAGCCAAAAGATTGGATACTTTTTTTAAACTTAAAAAGCGAGCATCAATCAGTTCAGTTTGCACAGGGATTTCAGAACTTGATGTCTTTAGCTTCAACTTATCTATTTTGGGTTATGTGCACACACACAACATTAGATGTTATAGATTACATGTTTTAAATTACTGTATTTTATATTTCATGCATCCATCTTTGTTTTATTCTGTATGCATTTTTAACTTAAAGATGTCTGTGTCTAGTCTTTAGTAAAACTGTGCATAAATACTCAATTACATTCAGAAATGATTAAAAACCAGACTAGTTACATGAAACTGGTGAGCAATTAGTTATCTCCACAGGCTAAAGACAGGAAAATTGCATGCGTCATTAATAGGGAGAATTTTCACTGGATTACTGACCCCTGCTGACAGGGGATTTTCTCCTCATAGTTGAAGTTTGTTGAAGTAGAATTTCGAGGCAAAATAGAGCACAGCTTATTTGTACTTTATGCATCAGCACCTGTTCAGTAAACTAGTTTTCTGACATATGTTGAGAGATATTTGCAGTGAAGTTAAACTGGAAATATTGGAATCTCCAGTTGTTCTTGATTGCGTCATTATTTGGCTGTTTTTGTGCGTAGGTGGGATTCTCGGTCTGCAACTATGGCTGTTTTTTTGCTACATCACATATTCTGAGTCTTAGTAGAATCATTCCAGTTAGGGAAAGCCCTTCCATCATGCATCATAATTGCTCAATATCCTCAGTTTGAAAAGCTCAGACTTGATTTCCTAGATAAGTGAGTAAAAGGACAGAGGTTACACTGGGCTGCTTATTCTGCACGATGTCTGGCCACTAGATAACTAAAAAAAAACTGTCATTCTGCCATCCTTTTTTCAGGTATTATGTGGACCAGGCCTTGTCTCCAGCTCAGAGCTACAGCACAATGACAAGCGAAGACTCAGAAAAAATGGAAGAAGACGACACATCTTCCACAAGGTGCAAACAAGTCATGTCAGTTTTATTCAGAAAGCAATTTTTTTTTAAGGAGAAAAAAAAAAAAAGTTAAACCAAGGTACTTTCCAGTTAAAGAAGATCGATTAATAGTCCAAGCAGCCTATACAAAAAATACACAAGCTTTTCATATAAGAATATTCAGAGGGGACGAAATCCATCTCTGTTAAGTGAATTCCTGAGAAACGGAGTGATACACTTCATTTAAACACAGCTTTGTCTCCCTGTTTTTAGTGTGCGCAGAGAGAGAGCGGATTCATACTCTAGCTGTTACTCTGTTGACAGTGATGACTGTGAAAAGAAGACTCGCAAGTAAGAAACATATTCATGGGTTAGAACTTTTACATGATACTGTGTGTGGCTTTTTCCAATATTGTCACTAAAATATTTTGCCACATTTTCACTGTGATGTCACTAGGGTTAGGAGCAAAGAGGATGTCCCTGAATCTTCTGACACAAACAAGTTAATCGAAAACACAAGCGGGAATAGGCACCCGTCTCTAACAATTTCATTCACTTTCAAGGTCAGTCACTGTTCCATTTTTGCCTTTGTCCATTTTTTGTTAAAGATAAAAACAAACACTATATAGACATAATTATATTTGACTGCTTTTTTGGGTTTAGGCCATCTCAAAAACTCTTGGAAAGCTTTCAGAGATCGACCTGATGGCATTCAAAAGAATACTTTGGAAGTATTATCCGCAGTCTTTCAACACTCCTCCACAAAACACGGACCTAGTGGACCTGGTCGACCGCTTACTCGAGTGTTACAGCCTTGAAAATTCTTTCCAGATCACCAAAACCCATCTAGCTGAGATGGGGAAAAAAAAGCTGGTCGACTATATCGACACTTTGTGCCTCAGAAGTAAGTGCCCTCGAGTTTGTCCTAATGTCTTGTTGCTGCTAATTAACGTTAACAAAAGCAATGGATAAAACATCTGCAAAAATTTTCACCTATGCACATTTTATTTTATTTTTTTTTCAGATGAAGTACGCTACGATTTAGCCGAGTCCCTGAAGCAGAAATACGGTGAAGTATGTGAGGATTTTGGTGGTGAGAAGAGGCCCTTTGAAGATGTCCATGCTACTCTCAACATTGTTTCCACGTGTGATAATGGCCCCAATATCGAACACGAGGTCATGAAAATAGAAAAGCTGAACACCAACCAGGAAGCACCCAAGCAGCTTTCCACTGCAGATATTTTAACTCCTAGGCATCTGGAGGGCTCCAGCTCAAGGTTTATATTGCTGACTGGAGTGGCAGGATCAGGGAAGTCTACGGCAGTCAGAAAGTTAGTCCTCGATTGGATTGAAGAACGATCACACAAGCACGTGAATTTCTTGTTTCCTTTGCCATTCAGGGAACTCAAACAGTTTGAGGGCGAAAAACTTTCCTTGGCAGGCATAGTAAAAAAACTCTACCCGGCAACAGAAAAACTGAGAGATGAGGATTACAGGTGCGACGAATGCCAAATGATGTTCGTCTTTGATGGTCTGGATGAGTACCACTGGAAGATTGACTTTGAAAATACAGAGCTTCTTAATGACCCCACAGATACCAGCAATCTGAAGGTCATCGTGGTCAATCTCATGAGAGCGAGGCTGCTTTACCGTGGCCTGTTCTTGGTCACTACTCGCCCATATGTACGCGCCTGCGTCCCGTGGGATGCGCACTACGATGAGATAGAAGTACTTGGTTTCCGTGACCCTGAGCGGGACGAGTACTTTCAGAAGAGGTTTAAGGATTCAAACCAAGCAGCTCGAGTTATTGAGTATGTTAATTCTACCAAAACCCTCCGGGTCATGTGCCACCTGCCCTTGTTCTGCTCTATAGTGGCCAATGAGTGCCAGCGTGTATTTAAAGAAAAGGACACACAGGCAGAGCTGCCAATGAGCATCACCTACATGTACACAAAGCTGCTGTTTGCACTCCTGCGTCAGCATCGCAAATGGAGAGCTCCAGAAAACAGTGTCGATAAAGAGAGAGACTTACTTATGAAACTTGGAAAGCTGGCCTTCTCAATGCTGGAACAAGGCCAGTACAAGATGGCACAGACTGACTGGAAAGAAAATGACATCAACAATCTGGAGGCAGTGCCCTACACAGGCCTTTGCACGCAGTATGTCACAAAGCCATATGTGTTGTTCCACGAGAATGTCTTGAGCTTTATCCACCCCACCATGCAGGAGTACCTGGCTGCTCTTTACGTGCTTCTCACCTTCACAAACCTCGGAAAGAACATTTTCGAGGAGAAACTGAAAAACAAGGTTAGGGGGATGTTCAGGGGGCCCACATCCTCGGAGATGTTCAAGAACGCTGTGGACAGGAGTCTGCAGTGCGAGGACGGCAGATTGGACATTTTCCTGCGTTTCCTGTTCGGAATGACACTTAAAACCAACCAGGAACTTCTGCAGCCCTTCTTCACCTCTCCCTTAAAGTGGCCAGCTGCCACTGAAGATGCTGCTGCTCTCATCAGGAAGAGGATGAAAGACAGTCAGAATCCTGACAGGAAAAGAAACTTGCTCCGCTGCCTGAATGAGCTGGGGTCGCGATCATCAGGCTCAGTATCCAGTTTAACTGACTTTTAAACACTGATGACTGCGTAAAATTATTCAAGACTTTGTCAAAAAGCATAGGCAGTCCAGTGAGCTACAGTCTCTCTACATTATGACAACATGATCAGTGTTCAGCCAACATAACACTATTGAGCTTAAGGGAATGAAACTAAGGGCGCAAGTGCTTATTTTTAGACTTTCTAAATTGTCAGACATAACGAAGACGTGTAAAGCGGAGATTTCAAAGAAGGGTGATGTGATGTGTGTTTTAGAAAAGGTGTGAGATTAAGGTGCCTTATATTGGAAGTTGTTTTTGGTTTTTTACAATGTCCATATAGGATCAAAGATTTTTGATATGTGTAGGTTTGTTTGTCAAGTGAGGGGTTGTGTTGCTGCTGTTGCTGTTTCTGAAATGTGTTAGTCTTAAAACTAATTAAACTTTTAAAATCTGCTTACAAAAAATATTGTAAAAATTATAATAAAAGTGTCAAGTCTGACCAATGTTTTTACTCTGTGTTCATTCCAACTGCTTGTTGGCTGCTTTTATTATTTAGTTATTCATGCAGTAGTTACACTTTTTTGTTGTTAGACAAACATGAAAATATAACGATAATATCGAATAGTATGATCAAGGAGGAAAAAAACAAAGAACCACAACAAGCAGAGGAAAAAAATGAAAAAACTGTTCTAAAAGGAGGAAAGAGGCAAAGAGCAAACAAAGGAGAGATGAACAGCCAAAGAGCAAAACCACTTCTGGAAAAGCACCACAAGGTAGAGGTAAATGTCTCGATACTGAAACCAACAAGACAGTGGCCATAAAAGTGAACAAGAGCGACCCAGAAATTCGGAAACAGGCTAAACTAGAAATTTTCATCCTGGAGCAGCTGCGACAGTTGGTTGCAGATAGGTGCGACATTGTTAATTGGAACGGTTATTTCCTGGACGAACAACGTATTTGCTTAAACTTTGAACTCCTCGATCAAAGTCTGTGTGAGTACATAGGGGACTGGAATAACCAGGGCCTTCCAGTAGCAGAATTCAGGCCAATTTTACAACAGCTCACAAATGCTCTGCTCCACCTGGGTTCTCTGGTTATAGTGCACGCTGACCTGAAACCTGCAAACATAATGGTTGCAAACCGCCACGAGTCTCCCGTCAAGGTCAAACTTATAGACTTTGGCACTGCATGTCATTCATTCAGGCAGCGATTCCAAGTGGAAATCTGGGGACAATTGGTTATTGTGCATCTGAGGTTATGCTTGGCCTTCCTTTTAATCAAGCGATAGACATGTGGTCTCTGGGGCTGATAGCTGTGGAGCTTGCTACCGGGGTGAAGCTCTACCCTGGGGAAGATGATTACGATGTCTTGAAATTCCTCATAGAGACTCGGGGTCAGCCATCGGACCATCTTCTAGACGCTGGTTTGTACACCAATTCCTATTTCATAGAGGACAAGTACAACCAACAGCGCTGGACGTTTAAGACAGAAGAACAGTATTAATACGAGACAAATTATCAAGCCGAAGACTGTCGATAATTAAAACTTAATTGTCTCGATGACGTGGAACAAATAATGCAGGAAAGAAGAGGACCTGAAAATGGCCAAATGGAATTTGTTAGCCTGCTGAAGCAGATGTTGGTCTTGGATGCAAACCTCCACATAACACCCTCAGAGGTTCTGAAACATCCTTTTTTTCTACACTGGCCTCGAGTTCAAAGTCAAAAAATAATACGACAAACAGCAGACACCTTACCATCACATGAGCTTCTCTCACCTTCTCTCATGAATTAAATAAACCTGCTTTAGGAATTAACAAATGGTTGTTTCTAATTCTTTATAAGTATAGAAAAATATTGCTACCCTTCAGCCTCCCAGTAGTGTTACAAATGTGAAAATCCTCTGATTTTCAGAAAAGTTGACCTCTGACCTTGAAGTCAAGAGCACTAAGACTCTTAGATCTCTAGAGCTCTAGATCGTATTTGGGAGATAGACACCCTGTCTACTTTTGAGATTAGCCTTAAAAAGTACCTTGTCGACAAAGCTCTTCCACACTTTGTCTTTGTATTCTCTCCCTTCCTTCATCCCAAACCAGTCACAGTAGAAAGCTGCTCCTCCTGGAGCATTGTTCTGCTGAAGGAACCAGGGTTTTTTCCTTCCCACTGTTGCAAAAGTGCTTGCTCGCAGGGGGTCGTCTGAATCTTGGGGGTTCTCTGTATAATTGTAGGGTCTTTACCTTGCAGTATTAAGCATTTTACAGTATTAATCACCTTAAGTCAACTGTTGTTGTGATTTGGCACTATATAAATAAAACTAAACTGATTAAATGTTGTCTTAAAAACAATCAAAATATTAGTGAGGCCCAATCAGATTCCTCTGTAATTTGAATATGTTCATCAAAAAGCCTTTGTCCTTTGTAAATCATTTTATACTTTTTTAGTTTTTGCTTAATGTCAATTAATTTTAATTATATACAAAACCGCTAGCTGTAGCTTGTTTTGAAAAACTATGCCATTTTAGTAATCAAACGGTAAAGTGAGCATATTAGCAAGCAACGTTGTGGCTGAAAGTCTGTTAGGATCATTTATGTTGACATGTTTACTGTAATCAGATATATGTAGTTTATCACAACATCAAACATCCCCACTTAACTCTTTTTCTTTTTACTTTATTATTTATTTTAATTTACATGTTACTCTGGTATTCGTTTGTTATGAATGACTACTGCCACCGCGTGTTTACTCTTCCTGCTCTTGTTTCTGCTTAAAGATTTTTCTTTTAATATTGACCATCTAAAAACAATCGAATAAAATCATGTGAGCCTTTCCAGCAACATTTTCTGCGGCATTTATTCTTTAAAAGACAAAAACAATGTTTGACAGTGCATTTAAAGGTCATGCGTATGGTGCGTACGTCTACTACGCATGCGTGTGTTAAGAGCTCAGCATTTGAGTGTGAGCCAGAAAAAAAGTTTGAATGACAGAAATGGGCTTTTAAAAGTGTGCCGTGTCTAAGTCAGAAGCTCAGTACAGAGAGTGCAGTGCCAGAAAAGACGAAAAGTATGACAGCCAACGAGGATCAAGAGGTATGAAAGAAGTGTGCTGTTAGCGGATAACCACTGCGGTCAAGTGATCCGTCACTTACGAAGTCACAGTCAAGCTATCCGCACCGCCAGCCGTACCTAAAATGTTGTTGCACTACTCTTTCGCATATTACGGTACGGGTGCCGACTGGTTTAGAAACAGGAAGTCTTTTGTGTCCTGACACTATATTACTTCACAATCCACTCCCAGTTTTGGTTCACTTTTCACCCTGTCATCCACAGCCCAAATTACTGTACGATTTTTGAGAAAATTAACAAT